>CAJPEX010000172.1:129782-153270 GCA_905338405.1 Notodromas monacha | reverse complement strand
ACTGTTCTAAAAATAGAATAGAGGGTTAGAACCGGAACCAGTTTTTCGCCGACTTGTTATGCATCGCATACCGTTGAATTCTTGTCAGAATGCATTTGGAATACCATCAAATGCGGATACGTTTCGAAGTGACCCGGACGGTTAAGCAACGAAAAATTTCGATTTGAAATGCAAAGCTAGTTTCTACAAAGCTCGCCCATTCAACTACAGCAATCATTCACACAGATCGAGAAGCCATGAAAAGCGTGTTCGCATTCAAATCAATCACGCAATCTACTCAAAATCTAAAAGGGCGTGCAAGTTAGTCCACTGCGCCACTCCAAATGGTATACTGTACAAAACAAAAAGTCATCGGACTATCGAAGGACGAAAACGGTACACGCATATGAAGTGGATCAATGCTTCACTTCTGTATTTCGGGAGTCCAACAGTGCAATGAAGAAAGTTCAGAAATCTTTTAAATGATCATAAAAATTTTACTACAGTATCTCCATCAGCGCTTCTTGAAAGCATGTCAGCACTACTTTATTTGAATTAGAAGAAGCTGCCTTTTGATGGTAATCACCAAAAGTGATCAAACGCCAACTGCTAAGAACCTTCAGACACTCGATTCACTGTCGAAATCTGTCACACACAAAAACAACAAAAAACAAGAAAGAAAAGCCTATGAATTGAAACTTTCACAGGAATTTTTTCCAAATGCCGTCGAGAATAAGGACACCACCTAATTCTGACTCCGATCTCGTATTCGAAATGAAGCAATGAATTCAGCACATCATCTCATGATATCAGGAAAAGGTAGAGATTCATAACAAATCGGTTTACCACGATAAATCTTTCAAAACTTTTCACGGGGCACTCCACACTTCTTCAGTCGAACTTTGATTCCAGTTCAAAGTTGTCGGAAAATCTCTGCTCCGCAATCTTTAAATCTTCGTAGATGACGTAGTCGTATAGACAAGTTCTGCGTGTATCAAAGAAAGTCCGTCTGACGACTTGACAACAGCTTCATGATCTTTCATTTTCAATGGGAACATAATCAGCAACCGTGTACATGACCACCGTTCAACTTTCTCACCGATGTCGCTTTTTTTTGAAAGAAGCAAAGCGTCCTTTTCGACACATCCCTGCTGTATGCTTGCTCGTTTGGTTTCGGTAAAATATTCAAATGTTACGATCCAGTTGGCCGGGACGAAGCAAAGCTGGATCCACCGTGTCGGGTCGATTGGCTGACGAAATCATTTTCACCTAAATTAAGTAAAGCCAAATAAAGATGCTGTAATAAGCTGTATTCATCGCACGCACGAGTAATTTTAACCCTCTTTTCGCGGGATAAGTCGAAAGATTGATGACAAGTACACTCGTGGATGGAAATGAAAAACAGCATAAGGATAGGTTCGAAGCTTCCAACACAAACCACGGGCATCCGAATGTTATTTGGCAATATCAGTTGTCAACGCGAACCCAAAAACGGTAGTAATGCAATTCCGCATCGCAAAAAGCCCTCTTTCAGAAACTATAGACGCATTAATCAGCTGCGAGAATATTACACTTTCGAAGATTACTCATCCATACATTGCGTCAATTCACCCAAGCAAGATTGATCATCATTTGTTTTGTTGAACATCATACGAATGAGTTGAGTGGCGTGATGATCACGCGTTCAAAGAGTTCAAGATTCATCAAATGGAGGTTCAATATCCAGCAAGAAGAACAGTGGTTAATCGCAAATCTTTCTTCAAAACTTCTCCAACCATCTAAAAATATCTGGAACATGGCGGTATGACTCACCTGACCCACACATCGAATGAGTTTAATGTTGTCTTGAGGCTTGATCCGTCCGTTTAGTCGCTGACGCACTGAAACAGGAGTAAAATCATCGAAAGCAAAATCGGGGAGCTTTTTTTTTGTGCAATACTTACTGTCTTGTGAACGGTTTCCAACTTCTTGATGCTCCAAGATTTTCCTTCCGATGGTCAAAAAGAGCCTTTTCGCACGCAGAATCCATGATGACGAGCACCGTGTCCATTTATCCCTTCACCATGCAACTCATGGCAAGAGCGCTCTCATACTGATTAGCTCCGAAAGACGGAATAAGCTTCCACATACAGTAATCCGGTTTTCACTGTGAAGTATACAGAAGCAGCTTCAAGTAACTCTTGCTAATCATTCAGCAAAGAGAAAAGTACAGTTTTAACGCGCTGATTTAACATCAGGATATTGCGTTACACAATGAAATTTCTAAAGGACGCCGATGTCGAGGGTCCTTAAACACCTGACAAAGAAATTGGGTTTGGTGAAAAGAGTAACACAATAATCGGCCGTTTGCGGCCTGAGGTAGATCCTCAACTTCGAAGTTTATTATCAAATAATGTTTTGTAGACACAGAATATATGTTTTCTCGCAGGAGTGTTCGCGGTCACTTTTGGAATAGGAATGATGCTGCTGCTGATGATAGAGATGCAGGTTCAGATCCATTCCAATGGAAATGAACCTGAAGGCTGGTTTCTTGGTATCAGGTCCAGTGTTATCAGGTCCAGTGTTATCAGGTCCAGTGCTTCATGAGAATCCTTTTGATGAGGATTACTCATGATGTTTTATAATAGGTTTCAAAGTATTCCATGAAGGTTTCATAACTTCATGGAATATTCAAAATTATGTAACTTTTTGTTCTTGTGTATTCTGGTTGCTTTGAAGCAACTCCATTCCAATGGAAATGAACCTGAAGGCTGGTTTCTTGGTATCAGGTCCAGTGTTATCAGGTCCAGTGTTATCAGGTCCAGTGTTTCATGAGAATCCTTTTGATGAGGATTACTCATGATGTTTTATAATAGGTTTCAAATTATTCCATGAAGGTTTCATAACTTCATGGAATATTCGAAATTATGTAACTTTTTGTTCTTGTGTATTCTGGTTGCTTTGAAGCAACATGGCATGACCGTGAGCGACCTCTAGTCGTCTCACGGTGCGAAATTATTTACTCAGGGTGACACCCAGTCGACCCACGACACTAGCCACGCACCATCTGGCGCAGCTGATATTCAGCTATATATGTGGTATACAGATGCAGTCAACAGAGGATGTGCCTCTGTCAACCACAACACAGTCAGCATTTATTTTCATAGTAACATGTCATCCTCAGTCGACTGCTTAAAAATGCAGCGTGCACTTATCATTTATTCTTTCACTGCCCAAAAGGTGGTTAGCTCAGTTTGTTAGGAGGTTGGCTAGTGTTTCTGATCTTCTGGGTTTGAATCCCTTCCTAGGTATTTTTGTGTTTATTTCTGGTCACAGCCATGGTAGTACTGGTAGCATCCATGGTCTACCATCAGGCAACAAACTCCGGAGTTTCTTGCCTAATGGTAGACCATGGATGCTACCAGTTCTACCACCTTTCCAAAAAAGGTTGTTTCACGCAACATACAGTATTAAATAATTATACAAAAAATGAGTTACTTTCAACTGGATAATAGAAAAATAATGCCACGTCAACATTATATACATTTGTGACCAGGGTAGAAACTTCAACAGGTACCTGCTTTAACTTGACAAAGTAAAAGTTGCCTGATCCAGCCAAACAGAGTCAACTGACTCAAGTCAACTGACTCAGTTGACTCTATTGACCAAGTCAGTTGACTCAGTTGACACAGTTTACTTTAACAATTGACCAAGTCTGTCAAAGTTTCATGATGTGGTCAATGGACTCTATCGACCAAGTCACTTGAATACTATTGAATTGTCTATTGACCAAGACAGTCGACTCAGTCAACAGAGTTTGTCAACAGAGTTGGTAGACTGAGTTGTGTCAACAGAGGTGCATCCTCTGCCTACTGCATACATATATACCACGTGTTTAGCTGCATATGCACACGCCAGATGGCATGTGTGCTGGCGAGTGCACTCTTGCCCCGCCCATCACCCGCCAGGATGCGTCTCAGGATGCCCCGGCATCCCCCAGGATGGTTCCCTGATGGCTCTGGGGATGCCGCCCCATCCCCAGGGAGTGTTCTCAGGTGCTCATTTTTTAGGGAATCCCGTGGGATGCATCCAACTTCAGAAGAGCATCCCGCGCATGGTGACTCCTATGCCCATCTCCTATCCCTAGCTAGTCCATCCCTCAGTATGCCTAACTGCGGGATGCCCAGATTCTTTGCTGGGTGGTCCAAGTTTGAAGTGAAAATTGTTGTCTTCTCTAAACTGTTTGTGATCTCTTGCCTTTCCCAAACTGAGTATTCTGTTCAATTATGCAAACTGCTCACATCCTTCTTTTTGTTGGAAATTGCCTAAACTGCCCTCTGTTTTCCCTTCAAAAAAGCAGGATTCTATAGCCTTTTCAAAACTGCTTCCCTTCTTGTTTTTTTATCTTGCTCAAATTGGTTTCCCATTTCACTTGTCAAAATTTGTGACATTTGGCCTCCTGTCCCATTCAAAAAAATGTATGTGAATTTCATTTTCTGAACTGCTTGCCCCCTCTGGTCTTGTGTTTTAATTGTCTCAAATGCCCCTCTTTTGATCATATACAACATCAATATTTCAGCCTTGTTGAAGCTGCTCATATTTTTGTTTGGGTTGACCATGTCTGAACTACTTCCCCTCATCTCATGTCAAAAGATGTATTGTTGCCCTGTCTAAACTTTCTGAGCTTCTTGTCTGATTAAAAATGCTTACTTATTCCCTCTCTTAACTGCTTGCCTCATTCAGTGTTTGAGGATCTTTAGAATTCCATGTCTGAACTGATTATCCGTTGCGTCCCATTTGGCATTAAAATTCAATGTCTTATATGAACAGCTTTTTGTGTTTAGCCTTTGTTGGAAAAAACTTCAGCATGCCAACAATTTGGCGCCAGATTAAGCTAAAATGTTCCTCTATTCTGAAAATTTCTCTCAGAAAAATTAACAGCTTCTGCTGGAGCCTAGGATCCAAACACAAGTTTGATTCCCAGGCCCAGCAAGGACATCTTCTGAATAGACATTTTAATCCGCGTCCTTCAACTACTCCTTTCCTGATTTCTGAATTTCGTATGATTTTGACACTTGCATTCAAATTGTTGACCCAAGCAGATCTCTGTGCAGAGAAGCTTTCATCGCGCAACCACTGAAATTTTGACCAAGTGTTTATCATCAAAAAAATGCAACTCTTTAAACTAGGACTTCTGTCCCTGCCGCAACTTGGCTGATCAATTGAGTTTTCTTATTCTAAATCAACTCTTCTCATCCTAAAAGGGATTTCAGTTCACTTCTTTGTTTCAATCGCACTTTTTTCGCATCAATACATTCACTTTATTCCTCCTTCAACTTTGTGAGTCTCTTTTGTCAGTTTGACATCTTTTTCTCACAAAAGTGGTAGCAGAGTGTGGTTTTGATACGCCGCCTCTCTTCTAATAAAAAAAAACCCTTATCCAAAAACCTATACTGTACTCTTATTACGTCTGTCGTTATTTCCTCTTTTCCAATCTTTACCTAAAATAACATTCCACGCGAAAAGTGTTTTGAAAAGTGCAAAAGTGATATAAGATTCAGCCTCAATCAGGCATTCTCAACAAGTGACAATCAAAAAACCTCATCAACTTATCAACAAACAGAAAACTACAAAAGGTGACGTAAGGAAAGAGGAAATATCCTCAAAAAAATCCAAAGGAAATCAGAACAAAAGAAAAACATGCCAAAAATTCTGCCAAAGGCAATCAAGAAGAAACCGGGAAGACCTCCCAAAAAGATTGTCATTGATCAAAACCTTGAGATCAAAACTCAGAGACAAAACAAAACCCAAACAGAAATTGAAACACCAATCAAAAAAGAGACTCCAGGAAGGAGCTTGGCTACTTTAACTGCTTTAGTGTGCATGTCAGACTCTTCCTTAAACAGGCCACTGTCGTCAACAGAAATCTCCAAAACTAAAAATACCAACGCTTTTTGTGATTTAACATCAAAACTCTTCCAAATTGTACAACTAATTTGCAAAGGAGACTGGGCAAATGCTGAACACAAACAAGATCTTAAACTAAAGACATTCGAAGAAATTATCAAAGACTTCTTGGAAGCATACGCATTTCTTACTATGACGCAATTTGATTTTCTTGACCAAGAAGACACAAACAAGATTCTGATATTGAAGAAAGAAATAACTAATCTTGCTTCACACACCGCAAACTTTATCAAAAGAATGGAGTACACTTTCCATCATGGGGCCCGTTCTGGGACACCTGTTCTGTAAGAAAGCCCTTCCTGGGACACCTGTAACAGAACGGGGGGCCATGGCACTTTCAGTGGCAGAACAGCTGTCACAGACCAAGAGACAGAAATTCAAATTTTGTGAACGAAGTTTCCTTCAAATGGTAGGTTTTTTGACTGCCTTAATTTCCTATCTCTAAATTACTGTGTATTGGTCATGTGCTAGTATTTGAAGGGTCCTTTGGCACAATCTCAGTGCCAACCCTCTGTTGGGGTATTTTATTTGGAATGTTTTGTGAAGGAGGGACATTATCCCTGAATTGTTCTGAGGGAAATCTCCACCACTGTTCTATTAGTTTAATTTGTGGTGAATTGGGAATTTCCCACTCCAATGCATTTATTTTTTGTTGATTACTAACAGCCAGGCCAGGTTGGCAAGGCTGGCGCATTTAGGCCAACCTTTTAAGTTGACTTCCACCCCTGTGGGATTCTGAGAAGGGAGAGGTTCCCAGGCAGCAGCTGCCACTTAAGCTTTCTCACCCTTGTTTTGGAAGCTGTTTTCCCCCTCTCTGTTTTGAAAGCTGTCAAGGGAATTTATGACTGTTGGAGAAAACTTCCACCTCCTTCTCTTCTTGACTCAGGATATCCTCCTGGCTTAGAACCAGTCATCTCTGAGCTCTGTTGTGGAAGGGTGGTTCTGAGTTGCTCCCCAATTGTGGGGAATGTATTCTGATGTATATTTTGTACTGTCCTGTTTCACTTTTGACCATGTACTGTCTTTGTGTTGCAGGCAAACCACATTCACATTTACATTAATTTGTTTGCACACGCGCTTGTCTTGCAAGCACTTAAGCTTATTTTCTGTCAGGACTGTTTGATGTATATTTTGTACTGTCCTGTTTCACTTTTGACCATGTACTTGTCTTTGTGTTGCAGGCAAACCATATTCACATTTACATTAATTTGTTCACACACGCGCTTGTCTTGCCAGCACTTAAGCTTATTTTCTGTCAGGACTGTGAATAAAAGTGTGGATAACAGATTCAAGGGAGTTTGTTGCATTCTCCATACTAGTTAGTCTTTGGCAGAACGTGAGCAGCAACTTTGTGCAGGTCTTGCCTTACTGACAACCTCATAACTGATGTCCCTGGTCCTCCAGTCTGAACAAATACTTGACCTGACCACTTCCACCATCATCCAATCAACTCTGGTGCATACTCAGTGACCTAGCTGAAGGCACCCAACCATTAAATTCGGAGTCATTCGAACATTAGCTTACAATTGTGTGTAGCCTCTCATTCTAGGCGCAACAGTTAAGTGAAAGCTTTGATGATGAAGACAAAGACTCTGACTCAGATACTGAAGAAGGATTTGCTGTAGAAGCGGAAATTAAAACATACGGTACAGGACAGTCAATTCTGAAAGGAAAAACTCCTGTACAGTATATCCAAGACTATTTGCGAATTGATGTGAAGATATTTTGTAAATTTAAACCCAAACAAGATCTGGATCAAGACTTTGACCAAGTTTGGTCATACTACAAACCAATTCACAAAGCGCCAATCTATGAACTAACTCCTGAACAAAGAATAAAACTGTATCTTATGCATTTTGATGAAGACGTACTGCAAATGCTGAGAGGACTGGACAGGAAAACTGAGTTATCCAACTATCTGGACCTTGTAAGAAAAACATTTTATGCCTTTGGAAAAGTGGAACAGGTAGTTCAAAGATTTTACTTGCAGTTGGAAAACCTGCCAAACCCAGATGGATCCTATTCCAGGGGGGGGGGGCAGTATACTTGAATGATTTTATTGACTCAATTGATAAATTGACCAACATGAAGGAGAATATTCACTCAATTCACAATTTTATTTGGACCCTAGTCAAGAATAACTTAAAACAAGGAAAACTATACAAAATCTTAAAAACATCAATCAAAAAGAAAAACAAACTGATATGGAAGCAAAACCCTGAACAAATGTACAGATGGTACTGGAAAAAACTTAACAACAACGCTTCCATTGATGAAGACACTGCACACTCAAATATTGGAATATAAAAAACATCTGCATGCAGAGCACAAATCAACGGCAGCTAACAAAACTGTTAAAACAACTCAGAGTGCTCCAGCAAAGCCTTCATCCCCTCCCATAGTTCCACAAATAATAAAAACAGAAACTGTTGCACAGACTTGTGAAAAAATGGAAGTTGACACTGAGCCTGAGGTCAAAAAGGTTGAACAAGAAAGAAATGAAACAGGAAATCAAGGACAGTTCAACACGTACCATCAGAATATGCAGAACAATCAAGGACAGTTCAGACATTACAACCAGAATGGACAGAACTACAACAGTTATCCATGGACAGTGCCGAACTACAGGCAAAACAGATTTCAACAAATAACCTTTTCAAAGAAATGCCCATTTTGTGGACAAGAACATTACCCAAATCAATGTCATCAAAACGTAGAGCAACGGGAAAAGAATGCTAAAGCGTACAGCCTCTGTCTGAAATGCTTGCGTACTGGACATGTAGTTGAAGATTGCCGAAACTTCAAACGTTGCCAAAACTGTGGCAGTAAACATCATAATAGCCTTTGTCAAAAGGTTGCTCAAAGAAACGGGAATCAGGAAAACAATCAAAATCAAGCAAACAATGCCAATTCCCAACAACCAAGCGCTGAAATCCTTAACATAGTTAAGCATCTTCAAACAGACGTGGCAGAAATGAAAAAGGTCCAAATCATTCAAGCACAACCAGTTCCTGCTCAAAATAATGCGTGACTAGAAAAAATCAACGTGAAAATATCACTGAAAACTCCATCAAGCTCTTTTATGGAAACAACTCCCCTAATAGAGTCTAAAACTGAAAAGGAACTGTATGCTTTGTTAGACTTGGGAGCACAGCTCAATCTTATAACTGAAGAGTGTGTGAAGCGGCTTCTATTAAAACCAGAACAACACAAAACTGGATTTAAAATAACAGGAGTCAATGAAAACAACCCTGAAGACTTAACATGAACGTCTTACGTAGATATAAGCCTCAAACCAAGAAAAACCATTGGAACAAACGAAACATTCAAAATAAAAGCAATGGTAGTACCTTTAGACAAACCTTTGGGCAAGTAGCAATCTGCAGGTCATACCTTCGATCAAAGAATATCAACATGATCTTGCAGACCCCCAAATCGTATATTCAAAACAGGTTCCCTTTGACCTAATACTGGGGGTAAAGACCTCATTCCAATTTTTACATTTGATAAGAAACCAATCATTGCAACAAACCAATTTCAACTTTTGCATTCTAATGTTGGACTCATTCCTCCCGGTAGTTGGGATAACAAAGGAAACAAAATTCAATATACCAACAGATCAACCGTATTCAACATTAGAGTAAACAAAAACAGTGCACTGGATTGTGAGCTTAATCAGGAAATCGCAAAAGGTCTGAGATTGGATTGAATCAAAATATTTGGAAACTCAGAAGAAGTGAAAAGTTCAGCAGAGGAAGAATTATCCAATTATCTAAAAAGAATTGAAAGGGGGCCTGATGGCAGAGTGATAGCCCCTCTTCTCAAGACATCAACCTTTTTGGAAAATTGGTCTCCAAACCTTATAACAGGGGAACAACGCAGTAGATCAGTCATTAGAACTCTAGAAAAGGGAGATATTTTTGCAAAGGCTTATATAGAGTTTATAGAAGATTGGGAAAGAGACGGAGTGATAACTCCCACATCACTGGATGAATTGGTACAAAGAGGAACTCCATTCACAGAATTGCCGCATCACGGCCTTGAACAACCAAACAGTGCAAGCACCCCCTTGAGAGTAGTTATAGCAGGTAATGCGGCAGACCGCGGAAAAGCTTCTACAAAGGATATTTTAGACCAAGGACCAGATATCTTGCCCAAACTCACTCATATTTTAACAAGAATGAGATTTGCAGACTTGTTTGGTATAGCAGATATAAAAAAGGCATTTGTCCAGGTACAACTGACTGAAGACGACCAATGGCTTCTAATATTTTGATGGCCAATAAAACAAGAGGATGGGTCATATTGACCACAGTTCTTTCGATTTTTGAGATTGCCTTGGGGCATTAACTGCGCACCCTTTATTCTTAGCGCGGCCATAAGATACCTAAACAGGATTGCTGAAGATGAAGGAGCAATAACAGCAGTTGAAAGACAAAAGCTTGAAGACCATACGTATGTCGACAATATTTTAATAATGAGTAAACTGCTGGAAGAAGTTAAAACAAAACTTGAAAAGGCAACGGACCTGTTGAAAAAGGGACAATTCAATTTAACTAAAATCAGAACCTTTCCCAGTGAAAATCCAGAACTTGATCAATACAAAATTCTTGGACTCTTATATAATCCATCAGACGACTCAATCTCAGCATGCGCAGAAACAATATATCTGTTGGCAGAAGCCGGTATCATAACGAAAAGAAGAGCAGCAGGTATAATAGCTCGCCTATGTGATCCACTTGGTCTGCTAGCACCATACAACACCAAACTAAAATTGGAATTCCAGAAATTCAACACAGAACATCCTAAAGCATCATGGGATTTTGAAATGACAGAGGCTGAGTCAGCAGTCTCTCATCAAGGAAACCGCAGATGCCACAACTATCAGAATCCCCAGAGCAATGCGATTTAAAAATGAACTCACTGGAGAATTCCACGTTTTCTGTGATGCTAGCAAAAATGCTCTTGGTGTAGCAATATACTATCTTTCACAAAATGAAACAGAAACAAAAGTAACTCTTGTACTTGGAAAATCAAAATCAGTCCCAATAACACCAAAAAGGGAATCAAAAGTTGACAAAGAAAATGCAAAACTAAAACTGGAAACAAAAATCAACCGTCTCAAATTAACTGCAGCTTGTATGGCAGTAACCCTAATGCAAGATATACTAAACGCAATTGGATTACAAACTCTAAGAATCATTTTTTGGACAGATTCTGAAGTTACTTTGAACTGGATAAAAGCAGAGAATCCAAGAGCTATATGCTATGTCAAAGACCGCGTTCAAACAGTCCTGGGATTCTTGAACAAATTGCAGTGGAAACATGTTCCAGGAACCTCTAATCCGGCAGATTTAGTTTCAAGAGGTTTCAATGCAAATACGCTAAAAGATAACAAACTTTGGTGGAATGGGCCAAAATGGCTTCCATTTCCTGAAGAATGGCCCTTGCAAACTATACGCATGTTTCTGTGTTTTGTTAAACCCGAAGAACCTGAACTCGATCTTGTTCAAAAAACACTCATTTTTGCATTTAGTGGAGCATCATCATGGAAAACAGTTGTAAATAGAATGCTAGGGTGGATAAAAATCACCACCTTTTTCAAAGAAAGAAGCAAAAGACAAACAAGGACTGCAAAACGAGCTTTGACAGGAGAGCCAAAATTTCAAAAGCTAATACAAGAAATGTCAAGCCCTGATCTAATCAAACAGGCTGAAATTGCGCTGTTCAGATTGTTTCAAAAATTATATGCAACTGAAGATTGGGACATATTGTCCAAAGGGAAAACAATTCTGACAAACCCTGATTTAGAATGGAACCAAGAATACTCTTTGATACAATCTGTAAGCAGACGAGGACCTTAAACCAGTTCAACAGTATCACCAGCTCGTCCCATACGAAAGACCTTAATTCTACTTCCCCTACCAAAAAAGGAAGACAAATGCTCTATTCTAAAATCACTGTTCCAAACTTACCATGATGAACTTGGACACGCACCTCCCAGTGTCATACTATCAACTCTGAGTAAAACTTTCTGGATTCCAAAAGGGAGAGTACTAGCGAAAGAAATTTGTACACATTGCAATTGGTGTAAAAGGTTTGATGCTAAACCCTTCACAGCTCCTGTTGCCCCATTACCTGAATACCGGTATCACTGATCAATACCTTTTAGAGCAGTAGGAATCAATTTTGTCAGACCTTCTATACCAACTCAAATCACAAGAAAAGACAAAGATGGAAAAATAGTGGTTATATCACCGGCACACAAAGTCTCTATCTGTGTTTTTTTGTGTCTGCTAGTTAGAGCTGTTGATTTGTAACCTGTCCAAGATCTGACCATAAAATCATTTATAGGAGCATATGAAACGTTTTGCAGAAAAAGAAATGTTAACCCAGAAATCATGGTAACTGATAATGCAGCAACCTTTCGAGCTCCTTGGCCAATGCTTTTACAAGCTCAAAAAAGACAATTAAGAGTCAATTTAGAAATGTTGAATGGCACTTTAACGCCTCAAGGTCCCCTTGGTGGGGGGGCTTCTATGAAAGACACATGAGAATGATAAAGGATAGAATAGCAAGATCTTTTAAAGGTCTGTCATTCAACAATTGGAATTCACTTCTATCTCTAGGAGCTCAAATAGAAAACCTTATCAACAATAGACCTCTCACTTACCTCTCAGCTGATGGAGAATCTTCAATGGCAATAACACCTTCCATGTTTATAAATCCACATCAAGCTGATTGGGAGATAAATCCATTTCTGTATGGACCAGATCCTCTCAAATTTCTTGGAGTAACGGACAAAGATAGACTGACCAAAAATGCAAAACATAGAATTGAAATTGCTGAGAAAGGTTGGAAATTATACTACGAAGGTTACATATCTTTGCTTCGTAAATTCCCCACCAAAAAAGGGAAAGGAAAAGATTTGATTCCTCAGATTGCACAAATTTTCCTATTAAAACCAAACATGATAAATGCAGAATCACCCCTCCACAGACTAAAATGGAAACTGGCAGAAATAATAGCGGTATACAAAAGTCAGAGAGACGGAGTCATTCAATCTGTTGATATCCTAACCACCACTAAACCAGGGGGATCAGGATCCCCAGTACCAATGATTCTAAAAAATCAAGTCATTCAAAATCTAACACCACTTGAAGCTGAAGTCCAGCAAATCAATGACAAATTCTTGAAGAAAGTAGCAATGTCCAAAATAGACGCAATCAAAACCTTCTTTACAAAAATCAAAGAAAGCGTTTAGAAAACTTTAACTTTTTCCGGCAGAGTTCTGTGTTAAATACCTCCAAAAAGCAAAAGGGGGGGAGAGAGAGAAAAATCAATTTTTGATTCTATTTTTGTTCTATCTTGAACTTTATTCCATTTTTGTTCTATCTTGAACTTGATTCCAAGGTGTTATCAAAGTCAATCTCGATTTTCACAGTCTTTATGACAAAATAAAACAAAGAAAGTCTTTCAAATCAATGTATTCACAATATCAAAACAGTTTTTCAACAAATCATCAAAAAACAAAGTTACAAAATAATCAAATCGCGTACAAAATCAGAAAAACAACGTATAAAAAGGAACACCATATAACCAACACAACAAAGTCAAGTCAACACTCCCATTATAAAACCAAACAAAACAGCCATTGCAAAACTAAGTAAACCCAAAACCCTTTTCTTTGAACTGGGGGGGACTTCTCTTTTACTATTGGCCTGGGAGATTTATCTCCAAATCTACCCTGGCAAGGTTGCTGCATTTTGCAAAGAGACGACAATTCTTCCCCACCAACCAACACCCGACACTGGTTCTGGCAATCACAATCTTTATCTGTCCAGTTGGAAGATGACAAACAATTGAGCCAACAACAATCTTGCCAGCATCCGCCTTGCAGATACAACTTGTAAAGGCCCTGACGCACTCAATTGAGAAGCATTTGTTGAGGGTCCTCAAGTTGAAAACCGACTTCAAACTGAAAAACATAGAATTGGTTAATTTCTGAAGCCTTTTACTTTGGTTGATCAACTCACCTTTCAAAAGGGTCTGTAAAAACCGCCAAACCATCCAACTCAACGCGACAAAGAGGCCCACCAAGACAACTCTCATAGTCAGCCTCTGCACAATGATGATGCAGTTTGCCTGGTGAAACTCCTGGAACAATGTTGCCTCTGTCTCCCCAATATGGCGGACTACCAGTGCAAGATTTTACAAAGCACCACTTGTCATCCCTGGTGTCAAGGGCCAATCCAAATTGGATAGAGATTGCATTCTCACAAGCAAATGTTAAATATGCGCGTAACAATATGTGCCCAAAAACTCTAGAAAGACAATCAATTTTGACAAATGATGCAAGATGGTCAGTGGGAACGGCTACAGAAAACCATCCTTTGCAGTCAGTGCCCCGTTGGTGAACACCAGACAAACAAATCAAGCGACAGCAAAATTCTTGCAACAAAGCATACGCCACGTTGAGGCGCTCCGTTTCAGGAACCTAGCAACTTCCACTCCTCATCCTCAGAGGGAAAGAGGGCATTCCATCAGCAGACATCAAAATCTCAGGATGAATAAAGCCACCCTTTGGGCAAGGAGGTGGAGGAGATGTTCCCAAGGCAAATGTTGTGGCGTCAAAAACAGCAGAAACACGGCACATGAATTCATGGAAGACCTCCATAAACCCAGTGAAATTTGGAACCAGCCAGTCCTTGATCTCAGACACCAACGCCTTTATATCGTTTGTTCCGATTCAAATGAAAACATGCGTAAACTTGAAGGTGGGGTCCGAACGCAGGTCCTTGTATATTTGCCGCTTCAAATCCTCAGGGCTCCTAGTTTGGCCGAATCCAAAGGACAACCCACTCATCGACCACTGAAAAGAAACAATCAAAGGAAAGATCATGTTAACAAAAAAAATTTCAAAATTATACCTCATTCCATAAACAAAAGATTTTGACAAAAGGAGAAATTGCATAAACCCACCTGATACACATCCATTGGCAGATCCTCCAGCAAATGAGAAAAGTTGCAAACTGGTCGTAACAAAGCCTTCTCCTCTCAAACATTAGTAACAAAAGTTTCAGGTCCAAGAGCCAAATGAATGTACGCCATCAGCGAATCACTTATTATCAAAACTTTGGGCTTCTTTAATACACCCATCCTTTTGAGAGGACCTTTGTGAGGAAACAACGGCGTCCCATGAGTCCAGTCTTGTACAATGCATCCGGGTATGGGTAGTTGGATGGAACCAATTGTTTCAGCATGCTTCAGGGTAAGATCCAAGTTGACAGCAGCATTCCTCCTGAAGGTAATCTCATTGTCTGGAATAAAACTCCTGCTCCAGAAAATATGCCTCAACACATCTAAAAATTTTGTGGATAATGAAAAAACATCTTGTAAAAGGAACTGTTCAGCTTCAAAGATACCAAAACTAAAGACTCAAAATGAACCATCAGTCAGGCCCTCAGCCAAAGGAGCATGCGCCACACAAAAAGCTTGGCCTTGTGGAGGGTCTGCAGGGACGTCCAACGACAATCCTTTAGACAAACTTGCAGCATTTGCTCCGAATCCTATGTAGTTTACGAGCCTTGGAGGTTCAGGGGCAATTTGTTCTAACACCTGAATCTCAGGCTCAGCAGCTGCAGCCCCAGAAGATTCAAGCAAGCACGAACGTCCCCCTGAGGATCCACTTGCAACTGGAGGAATTGGAAGGGGGTGGACCAATATACTGTGAACCGAGCAACAAGACGTTCCAGGAGTCCCAAGTGGTGGTTGAACTGATGGAGCAGGAATAGCCAGGATCTTGTGGACCTGTACATATGCTGTCTGGAGATCCTCTTTTGATCCAAACCAAATCACAACTTTTGAAGGTCCTTGAACCTCATGTCAAAACCTTTACTCCATCTGAGAGTAAATGAGAAGAATAGAAAACAGACAATTAATAAAACGAATTGTTAAATCAAAAAGAAATAGCAAATAAAAGAAAACAATAGTGCTTACTATCAATAGAAAAGGAGCAAATGGCTCCCTCCTTGAACCAGAATGAGTGACAGCCATCAAGGCGTGTCAGAAAGGAAGAAAGACCAAGTGAGCAAACTCTCCCAAAATCTTGATCAAAGTTCTTAGCCAATTTTTCCGCCTCTGACGCTGCAAAAGCAGACATGACACCGTGGAGCTTGCTCATCTTCCGTTTCTTCTCCAAAAAATCACAATGTGAATCCAATTTGGATATGCTCTCCTCAAGAGACTCAAGTCTAGTTTGTTTCCTGGAGTATCTCTCCTTGAATTTCTTTGTATCCAAGTCCATGCCTCACTTGACCGACAACGCAACAGATCTTTTATGAACAGCATCCGCAAGATCAAGTAAATGACCCCATTCCTCCACCGTTAACGATTGAAGCTCCAAAGCCCACTCCCGTAGATTCGAAGGTAATTCAAGAGAGATTCTGGACATATCCAAAACTTGAGGTTCTGAAGTTCCTGCAGCACTCATATCTCCATTGTCAAGAGACAGCATCTCCACTTCTGCAAGATGGTAAAAGATAAAGTAGAGAAACTCATACATAAGAAATCATGAAAACCAATCCAGTCGAATCAAAAGCAAAAGTAACTGACAACAATTCAAACGTTCCAAGAAAATAAAAATTTACTCCAAGTCAAGATACAAAAAGGAAAATAAACTAACCATTGTCGTCACCATTTTGGATTTCCCTCTCTTTGTCAGACGCAATGGTTGAAGTACAGGAATCTGAAGTATTCTCGTCAATAACTGTGAATATCCGATAAACTTGTCATCTTTTTCGAATGAATATAACTTTGCCAAATACAATGTTCAACCACTTACCCAGAGGATTGTCAAACTAATGTTCGTTGTCAGTCAACAGAGCGGAAGAAGACAATGCCATCTCCGTTGATTAATCCTTAAGATACTTCACGTCAATGAAAATCTCACTGATAAGACGCACAAACGCCAAAAACCAACTCAAAAACCTCCTGAATCTAATTTGAACCAAAAACTCCATTAGAAACAAAAAAACCAAAAGATTGAAAAGGCAAAAACAAAACAAAAAAGGGAAAAAACCAGCAAAACAAGAAATGTGGCCAAATTGGCAAAAAAGGAAGGACCGGCAAGTCCCAACAAAACTGCACATGCGGACCTCAACAAGTCCCCTGAAAACTGTTGAAACCAAAAAGATTGCTAAGATTGGCACTAAAAAGAAACAAAATGGAAAAAAGGCCTGTACCTGTGATCTTAAGTGGACCTGGTATGTCCTTGTAAACTACCTATCCAAAGAGTTGGCCAAGTTATGGCAAATAGACTAGCTTAAGGCTGTGCAGCTTTTGCTAGCTATTATACACAATGAAATACTGAAAAGAGCAGACCTGCAAGTCCCCATAAACTGGAAGAAAGCAGACTGGCATGTCCCCTTAAAACTGCTTATGCAGACCTGCATGTCCCATCGACAAAACTGCTGAAAGTGGACCGGCATGTCCCCCTTGAACTGCATCAACCAAATAACAAAAAGCACTATTTGAATCAAAACCTAAAAGAAATTTTGAAAGCAAAACGCTGAATCTTAAGCACTATTTGAATCAAAACCCAAACAAAATTTTGAAAGCAAAACTCTGAATCTTAAGCACTATTTGAATCAAAACCTAAACGAAATTTTGAAAGCAAAACGCTGAATCTTAAGCACTATTTGAATCAAAACCTAAACAAAATTTTGAAAGCAAAACGCTGAATCTTAAGCACTATTTGAATCAAAACCTAAATGAAATTTTGAAAGCAAAATGCTGCTAACAAAAAAGCACTGACCCTTGATTCTAAACTAGATGCAAATTCGTAAGCTAAAATGCAGAGTTAAACTTTTCTCCTCACTTGATTCCAAAACTACACGCAAATTTGTAAGCAAAACGCTTCTCTTCACACTTGTGAAAAATTTTCAACCTAGAAGGGACTGGCCATCCCTGACATTGAGAAAATTCTAAAAGGAAATAATACGAAAATGCTTTCCGACTTGAAGAATTGAAAGGGACAACGGAACCAGACACTCAGCAAACCTGTCAAACACTGACACAAAAACAGCACAACCAAAGGACTATATACAGTGGCTCCCTCTGACTCAACCCCTGACAAATTGACACCCAGGCTGAGACAAACCAATGAGTCAAGAATCGACAGCAAGAGCCAGCAAAACAAAACCATTAACGCCGAACCTTCTGGAAACATCAAGAACAACAGCCTTTGGTGCACTTTGTGATATTTTTCTCGCAATCTAGTTTCAGCAAATTGCCTTGGTTTGAACGGCGTCTCATAAATCCTGCCCTATTTATCCTCGTTTTTTCTACCGCTTTCACTTCTTGAAACGACCTCTCTGAGCTGTTTCTATAAGTAGAAGGGGGGGTTTATGTTGGAAAAAACTTTGGCATGCCGACAATTTGGCGCCAGATTAAGCTAAAATGTTCCTCTATTCCGAAAATGTCTCTCAGAAAAATTAACAGCTTCTGCTGGAGCCTGGGAACCAAACCCGAG
Source organism: Notodromas monacha (assembly GCA_905338405.1). Classification (NCBI taxonomy): domain Eukaryota; kingdom Metazoa; phylum Arthropoda; class Ostracoda; order Podocopida; family Cyprididae; genus Notodromas; species Notodromas monacha. Next base: position 134,813 of record CAJPEX010000172.1, on the reverse strand, counting down.
TTTGATTCCCAGGCCCAGCAAGTACATCTTCTGAATAGAAATTTTAATCCACGTCCTTCAACTACTCCTTTCCTGATTTCCAAATTTTGTATGATTTTGACACTCGCATTTGAATTGTTGACCCGAGCAGATCTCTGTGCAGAGAAGCTTTCATCTCACCACCTCTGAAATTTTGACCAAGTGTTTATCATCAAAAAAATACAACTCTTTAAAATAGGACTTCTGTTCCTGCTGCAACTTGGCTGATCAATCGAGTTTTTTTATTCTAAATCAACTCTTCTCATCCTAAAAGGGATTTCAGTTCACTTCTTTGTTTCAATTGCACTTTTTTTGCATCAATACATTCACTTTATTCCTCATTCAACTTTGTGAGTCTCTTTTGTCAGTTTGACATCTTTTTCTCACAGCCTTGTCAAAACCACCTCCCCCCCCCCCCCCCCCCCCCCCCCCCCCAAGCATTTCCTAAAATGTTTCCCATCCCCTCTTCCATCCAGACTCAAACCTCACTGTTCTTTGTAACCTCTATGCCCTTTTTTTCATGGTCTGAAATGCTTCCCCTTTATGTATTCAAACGCAAGAATTTCTTTCCATTCTAAACTGCATGCCATCTTGCTCTGACTAGAAATAGTTACCCTGTCTTTCCCAGACACAGCTGGAGGTTTCTCGCCTTTCTTTATTTTCTATAGCCTGCCACTTCCTGACTGAACTGCTTGTCCCATTCAACCCCAGTTATCTTATTAAGAATCTCAAATGTTTGACATTACTAGATTGCTTGAAGTTTCTCACCCAAACTTATTACCTCTCTTGCTTGTCTGAACTTTTGCTCTCTTTCTCTTTAAAAACTTGAGGATTTTGGAACTATTCACCCCTGTAATCTTGTTTGAAATTCAGAATGATTGCCTACTCTAAACTGCTCAGACTTGCTTTCCAACTCTGTACTGCTTTTCCCATTCTGTCCTCCTCAAACTAGAAGATTCTTGTCCAATTTTAAAGTGAAAATTGTTGTCTTCTCCCAACTCTTTGTTATGTTTTGAACTCCCCAAACTGAGTATTCTGTTCAATTATACAAACTGCTCACATCCTTTTTTCTGTTGGAAATTTCCTAAACTGCCCACTGTTTTCCCTTCAAAAAAGCAGGATTCTATAGCCTTTTTGAAACTGCTTCCCTTTAGAGTTGAGACAGTGTGTTTAAGGGGTATAAACAGTGTATCAGGACAATGAGTACTCATTTACCAGCAAAACTTTGCTGTGAATAAATTCATAAAGGGAAACATATAAATACAGTTCCTTTTTGTTAGCAGTTGATGCAGTTGCCCCTAAGTCAATGTCAACAAATGGTGTTTCTTTGTCAGCTCTGAAATTTTGATTTGCAATTGATGAAAATTTCACATGTGCGTTTCGACTCCTGCGTCTTTCCACCTTTTATCAAAAGAATTGAAAATTCTATAAAGCTAAATTAATTTGTCTTCAAAAATTGTCTAAGAACCAAGAAGTTGCACTTACACAGCCTTGACGTTTTCTCCAGATATAAACCCTGACTCCAATTCCTGGCCAAGCAACTCCCATCACTATTTTTCCAGCCATAGTGTACTCTAAACCAATTAAAATTGATGTTCCCAAAAAAACAACCCTTTTTCTCAAACTAGATTTTGAGTTAGCTTTCCCTGAACTTGCAGTTTTTGAATCTGGCTGTAAACTTTGCAATGAATTCTGTGAAACAGACTCAATGGATGGGACAACATCATACACACTTCTGGAAATTTCCTGATCAAACAAAACTACCAGAATTGAACTTGGAATTGACACAACATCAACCTTGTGAGCAGCCCAGCTTGCTGAAACTGTCATTGCACTTGAAATTGGATCTGCGCATGGAGTTGTAACAACCTCTGATGATTGCAACAATTGAACCTCATCGAACATCAAGCTTAAAGCAACGAATGCAGAAGAAGCAGTTGTCACTATTCCACTCAAAGTAGGAGACAATTCTGGCAAATCCGAAACTGCACGCTATTCAGGCTCCAACAGCACCCCCTCTTCTGCACTTAAAGATTCATCCGCAGAGGGTTCCTGTTTTGTTTTGGGTTTGACAGTGCTGAACAGCAATTTGCATGTTCCCCTGTCAACCAGAACCTTTGGAGCTGCGCCCCAACAAATCACTTTGCCCTTCATGGAAACTTGCTAAAGGAAACAAAATATGCTGACTTTCTTGCAAAGTACTCTTCTTATTCTTGTTGACTTTCCGTTTTATTACTCACCTTTATTTTGTTGAAGCTTGCGCAGCTAAAATCCAACACTGGCCCATTTAAAACAACGTTTTTGTCATATTCCATGGCCTGTCAAACTCCTCTCCAGCACAAATCTTTACATTTGTAATTTTCCCCAGAATAAGGCGCATTTAATCTAATAAACAATCTTGTAATATGGCTTTTTCTTCAAAATTTTTGTGAGATTTTACTGCATTTTCTGATATAATTTTACCGCATGATGGTGATTTTGAAGTGTCATGCAGGTATCCCTTGAACAAGTAGCTTCATCACAAACCCTGGAAGAACTCTTGAGTACAGTAACTTCATCTAGTTTTGCTATAAATAATGTACTGTATATCACTTGAAATGACATGCGCTGAAATTGGACCAAATCGACCAAAACTAAATTGAGGCAGCACCTTTATTAAGGCGTTATCATGGATGGTTGAAAATGTAAACCGTGAAAATATTTTATACGGATAGACTCTCTCTACAATGATGTCTTCAAGGATTCCTCTCCGTATAAGGATTTTTTTATTGGTCCCATGGGGTTTGTCTAACCATCTTATACCAGAATTCAGGGGCTGTGCTAATTGGATACTATGTACTGGACTATAGAAAACTTAACTGATGGTGTGTGGATGTAGAGCAGAGTTTCCCAAAATTTTCTGGCTCAGCAGAATTTTTTCAAATACCTGCCGTAAAGTTCTTCGAACAATACCCTTTTTGCAAAAATTAAATTGAGAAACAATGAAGCAGCTAAATGTTGGAATGTATTTGAAAAATTAAGAAATCTGGGCTTCAAGAAAGTTTTTTCAGAATGGATAAGTTAAATAATTGATTTTAGCCGGTGAAACATTTGCTTGAATTGTTATTAGGCAAAAAGCCAACTTTTATTTCTCATCAGATAATTTCAACTGCCATCTAGCCAAATTTGCAGATCAAGATAAGACTTAATCAACACTTGTTATAAATTTCTTATGTGGAAGAAAATTTTTCCGCGGACTGGCAAAACAGGTTGCAGATCACTGATATAGAGTATCCTTTGAATTTTTTCAGCCATTGACAAAACCACGGAAGCTGGCTGTGTGCATGAACTGTGGGTTCCTGTTGCCAAGCTTCAACCGTTGTTCACGCTGTTCCCGGAAGCTGCCTGTAAGGTTTTACTGTCTGAGTAAGCTTTTATCAAGCCTTACACCTTGATTGTATCTTTTATCAGAGTTTCAAAAGGTTATAAATTTTGTATTATGGCAATTGTAACTGATCAAATCAAACACAGTAATTGGCGGGGCGCAAACCGGCAGGGGATTTCTCCCCTCTAGCGCAGACCTTTCTTTGTAGCACACACACACACAGGTAATTACAAACAGGTTGTACAAGACAAATTATACACACACAAAATGCACACAAGTAATCACTGACCCTTGATAGGGATTCAAATGGTAGGACTTCAAGTGGTCCAGAAATGGACTTGAGTTCCTCTAAACTTTTGGTTTAGGTAAGAAATTCAGATTCTTGATTTGTCAAAATATTCACACACTTTCTCAAACAAAAAGAATAAGACCGACAAATTCCGATTCAGTGAGGTTTGATGTAAGAAAGAAAAAATAGGGGGGGCAGAAGCACTGAAGCTTTTTGAACGCAAAATATGACAAAGTCAACTAGTGACAAGGATTCTCTTAGTCCAGAATTCTTTTCCAAATTTGAAACACAACTTTAGCAGTTCAACCTTCTAAACATGACTGTGTCTGTTACCCAATTTCTTGGGGGTTATATATGAAATTTGCACCAGTTTTGGGCGGGTTTCTCTTGTTAAGCAGTTTTGAAAACACCAGGTGGTGGCATCTGCTGTTTTTCATAGGTTTTATGGACACATATTTTTCCCAAAAACTGGGTGGAGTTTTACAATCCTTCAAACCATTTGCAAAATTAGTTTTCTACTGAAGAACATGATTTTGACAGTTTTGCCAGTTTTTGCACAGTTGTAAAAGCTATAAAATTGTCAGTTGAACATTTGGAAATTCAAGGTTTTGACAGCTCAAAAGGTCCCAAGTTCAGAAGACAAATAGTTTTACGATATAGGAGATGAAGTTTTTGTCTGTGTACCAACAGCTGGTTGTGTTTTTCTGCGAAATCTTGAGGGGTCGAATGACCCTGAGTTTTTCAGAGGAGTCAATGTCCTCCTGCTAAAATGAGGTGCCAACTTTTTGGCAATCATTTTTATCCCATTTCCGGGGATTGCTCTCCTTTTTTGTCCTCAGCAACTTTTGTTCTATCAATTTGTTTTGCATTTTACTCTTAAGATTCCCCAGTTTTAGGAATGGGTTTACCTTTTGTTTGTTTTGGCACATCTCAGGATGTGCTGATTTGGGTGGATGCCCATCTTGCTGGAGCTAATATGTGCTCCACTAAAATATGAGCCAGTGTGCCCCTGCAGCCCCTCACTCCCCAAGCACATCACTCTCTCCTTGAAGCAAATCTATGAGAGAGTTGAGACAGTGTGTTTAAGGGGTATAAACAGTGTATCAGGACAATGAGTACTCATTTACCAGCAAAACTTTGCTGTGAATAAATTCATAAAGGGAAACATATAAATACAGTTCCTTTGTGTTATCCTCATCAAATACATGCTTCAATCAATTGAATTTCTTTTTTTATTAATTTTTCATTCAATGGTTCCTCCAGAGCCCCCAGCCAGGACTGCAGGAGGGAAACATTTCCTGTTTTTCCAACTTCAAAAATTTCAAGAAAATTTAATTTGAAATGGAACTTGAAATTTTTT
>CAJPEX010000172.1:51703-129154 GCA_905338405.1 Notodromas monacha | reverse complement strand
AGAACTCTTCTGCAAGGTTGGGGCTGTGCTGTAACCTTGCAGAACAGTTCTGCAAGGTTATGACACTGCCATAACCTCACAGAACAGTTCTGCAAGGTTATGGAAGTGTCATAACCTTTCAGAACTCCTCTACAAGGTTGGGGCTGTACTGTAACCTTGCTGAAGAGTTCTGTGAGTTTATGATACTGCCATAACCTTGCAGAAGAGTTCTACATGGTTATGGAAGTGTCATAACCTTGCAGAACTCCTCTGCAAGGTTGGGGCTGTGCTGTAACCTTGCAGAAGAGTTATGCAAGGTTATGGCAGTGTCATAACCTTGAAGAACTCCTCTGCGAGGTTGGGGCTGTGCTGTAACCTCACAGAAGAGATCTGCAAGGTTATGATACTGCCATAACCTCGCAGAAGAGTTCTGAGAGGTTATGGAAGTGTCATAAACTTGCAGAACTCCTCTGCAAGGTTGGGGCTGTGCTGTAACCTCACAGAAGAGTTATGCAAGGTTATGGCAGTGTCATAACCTTGCAGAACTCCTCTGCAAGGTTGGGGCTGTGCTGTAACCTTGTGGAAGAGTTCTGCATGGTCATGACACTGCCATAACCTCTTACAACAGTTCTGCAAGGTTTTGGAAGTGTCATAACCTTGCAGAACTTTTCTGCAAGGTTGGGGCTGTGCTGTATCCTTGCAATTTTCAAGACGCACAAATACTGTGACGGTATTGGAACGTCTTCTCAAGACGTTCTAATACCTTCAGAGTATTGGAACGTCAACTCCTCTGCAAGGTTGGGGCTGTGCTGTAACCTAGCAGAAGAGTTATGCAAGGTTATGGCAGTGTCATAACCTTGCAGAACTCCTCTGCAAGGTTGGGGCTGTGCTGTAACCTCGCAGAAGAGTTCTGTGAGGTTATGGAAGTGTCATAACCTAGCAGAAGAGTTCTGCGAGGTTATGGAAGTGTTATAACCTTGCAGAACTCCTCTGCAAGGTTGGGGCTGTGCTGTAACCTCACAGAAGAGTTCTGTGAGGTTATGGAAGTGTCATAACCTAACAGAAGAGTTATGCAAGGTTATGGAAGTGTCATAACCTTGCAGAACTCCTCTGCAAGGTTGGGGCTGTGCTGTAACCTCACAGAAGAGTTCTGTGAGGTTATGTCAGTGTCATCACCTTGCAGAACTGTTCTGCAAGGCTGGGGGTGAGTTGATTCTGATTCCAATCTGATGCCAATGCTTCAATATCATTGGAGTGATAAGGAGCTGTTTTGCTGGTAATCTGACTTCTCAGGAAATTTGACCAACCCTCTTTTTTATGTTTTTGAAGAGGAACTGCCTGGTCACGTTTATTGGAGGCATTTCTTTTTAGAAATCCTTGCATTGCTGCAAACAATGTTAGAATGTTTCAATGACCCCTGCTTCTGGGAAGTTCTGCAATTTAGTGTTACAGAAAGCTATTGAGAGGGTGAGTTTATAGCAAGATTGCTCTTTCTGCTCATCAGTTTACTATAGCTTTTCTGTGCTTTGCAGGAAGGAGGAAAAGCTGGTTAATGTTAGGAATTTTCAGTATTTATAAAAAATTTTTGGAAGGCCTTCAAAATTTTTGATTTTGCACATGTGCATTGGCTTCAATACATTACATACATATGATTTTTTACTGGCAGGTGCCAGTTAGGGAAGATAATGAAGCCTTTTCTGCGGACCTAGAAAAAACAATTATTTTACCTGTGAAGTGGCTTGTTAGTAATTCAGGTATCAAGGAATTGTATTTGTCCACACTGGTTTAGAAAGCAGTATTAGAAGTAGCAATATTAGAAGAAGGAGGTTCCATGGTTATCCTGGACCAATTGTAGTTACCAGAGCTCTCACCAGTGCAGCTTGTACTTCATTCATAAGTGGCATCTTTGGCATCAAGCACGATAATTGATTCCTGCTATGCTCATAGATGTCCCATATGCATGAAGTACAAGTGCAACCATTCCTGTGTGCTGTTTACAATAGAAAACATCAAGCTGATTTAAATGAGAAGATGTTCTACATAGACTGTAGGTGCTGTGAATTATTTTTTCTTTGGTTTTTTTATTGGACCACTATAATCATTTTTGAGGTAGATTTCATTTACAGCCTTACAGGAACCCATTAATAGACATTTCATTGAGTTTTAAGGGAAAACACAGAAAACATGAGTTTTTTGGGCAAGTGACATTTTCCCCAAGACATTGTGTTGGTTAGGCAAGGCACCACTGTATATAAGGGTAACTTCCACTATGAAATTAATATTCACCAGCCTTTGCATCCTGTTGCATGAATCAGTAATGAGGTTATTCATTGACAACCCACTTCATTTTATTAATTTTCCTAGAATTCTTGGAAAAATATTTCTTCAAACAATGTGTTAATTCTGCTCATTTGAAGCATGGCCACCTTTGCCACGCTGCCAGAAGCGCCATGCTGCTTTGTCACATCCAAGGCTTTGTCCACAAGTACAGTATTTTTGATCCACTGCCCCACCGCTTCCTGAGGTACTGCAGGGTTGCTGGAGGCATTGGATTGGGAAGTGCATTACATGAAAGTTTACATGAGGACAGCAGGAGTAAAAAATGGCTGCACGCATGGAAATGACAGTGCACAGCAACTGACATGGCTAAAGCTGAATAGCCCAAAATTTTTGTCTCACATTCATAACTCTTCCTAAATATTCACATTTTCCTGGTTGAGTAGTGTTTGATTGGCCTTCTTCATACACTTATACACTTATTCTTACGCGCCTTCACAATTGACATGATTTTATTCTAGTCTCTGTGGAGAAATTCCATGGCATATTCTTTCAGGAAAACAAGCACAGGCAAGGCAGACCTTCTTTGCTGAGATAGCTCCATCTCCTGGGGAACAAACTTGTTCTTAGGTATTTGCCTTGTTTGCTGAAAAAGAGGAAATGCCATGTGGAACTCAAATCACTATACATTCAGACTTCATAAACAAATTAAAGGCATCCAAACCTTCAAGCAATCAAAAATAATTTGACTGGCAGCTGGAAATGGCTTGTGAGCAATAGCTTCCTTCCTTCCAACACCCTTAATTCCTTTGAAGTGATAACTTCCCTTCAAATTTCTAAAATAAATTTAAAAAGCAAGCACAAAAAACAAATGCAATATCAGTATATATCTCAAAGAGCCTTTTGCAAAGCTGCCTGACCTTGCGCTTGCTCCCTTTCACAAGCAGCAAGCAGTTCAATTTTGCCTCTATATATCTTTGGATAAGTCAGAATGAGTACCTGCATCAGAAGAACCACATTTCACCAACTCCATGGGATCCTGATCTCCCATCACAGGGATATTATTTCCAAAACATGAAATAGTTCATAATCCACGAACGCCAAGTACATCTGGATGGCATCCAAGTCAGATTTCCAAATCGCAAATTTAACCTTCAGGCATGTCACAAGTAAAAAAACTTGCGCTTCATATAATTTCTTGGTGAACAGGCTTCACGTCTAGTACCTGGTCATGAACAGAAGCATGCTCTTCCGCATGATCAGCAGGAAGAGAAGAACATTCAGAAACAGTATCAAAGTTTGTTGGAGGAAGAGATGTTGTTCTTCATTCTCCTGCTTCCTGCAAAGCACAGAAAAGCTATAGTAAACTGATGAGCTGAAAAATAAATCTTGCTATAAACTCACCCTCTCAATAACTTTTTGTACATTAAATTGCAGAACTTCCCAGAAGCGGGGGTCATTGAAATATTCTTCCATTGTTTGCAGCAATGCAAGGAGTTCTAAAAAGAAATGCCTCCAATACACATGACCAGGCAGTTCCTCTTCACACACATTAAAAAAGAGGGTTGGTCAAATTTCCTGAGAAGTCAGATTACCAGCAAAACAGCTCCTTATCACTCCAATGATATTAAAGCATTGGCATCAGATTGGAATCAGAATCAACTCACCCCCAACCTTGCAGAACAGTTCTGCAAGGTTATGGAAGTGTCATAACCTTGCAGAACTCTTCTGCAAGGTTGGGGCTGTGCTGTAACCTTGCAGAACAGTTCTGCGAGGTTATGGCAGTGTCACAACCTTGCAGAACTGTTCTGCAAGGTTGGGGGTGAGTTGATTCTGTTATGGCAGTACTGTAACCTTGCAGTAACATACTGCATACATAGGAGGTTAGGGAAGGTTTGGCATTTCCCTATAATCATGGTAATTTTGTCAATACTCAATATATTTCCAAATTTAAAAATTTTAAATGTGGCAAACATCAAGGCACTTTTTATAAAGTTTTCAAAAGTAATTTTTATCAAGAAATTAATTTTTGCCACATTTGTAAATTTGGCAAAATGGGAAATGGAGTTTTCCAAAAATTCTGTTTTGTTCATTTTAGCTCATTGTAATTTTTACAATATTCTCTCAATTTCAAAAATTTTTCAAGAGTATGTTGTGTTTCCTCTGTAACCAGGAGCAGTCCCCTTTCTGAAGTCTCTCAAGCATGGGCACAAGAGAGAGACTGCAGCTGCCTGGGGAGTGGGACTGGGGAAAGGGGGAGCTGCTCCTTTCTGGTGGCTCACATTTTAGCTCTGGCGAGATGTCCCTTCATGGTTGATTAGATTACAATTTTGGCTCCATTTTGGCGCCTTGTTTCAAAGCAGGGCCACAATAAAATTCTGCACACTGCCGGCAGATGTGAAAGAGGTGTTCTACCCGACAGCGTCACAGGCGCTGTCAAAAACGGATGATGAACTGCGCAAGTTACGGATTGTGAAGCATGCAAGGAAGCCAGACAAGCCTGGTCAGACATTTGGTGATCTCCCCAAGGAGGGTATCACTACACGGAGCATGTCTTTCCTCCTTGACATTTGGAGGAAAAATAGATTTTCCAGCTTTTGTTTTCTTTGCTATTTTGCCTTGTGTGTATGCGTGTCTTAGTTGAGGGTCCAGATTGACCAACTTTCTTCTATCAGTTTATAAGGTTTGTCAAGGTGACACATGTCGTGTCTGCATTAAAAATCAACTTTTCTTTAACATTCAAATTTTGGTTCTTCCCAGTTGCAACTGTCCCGTCCGGTTGTCAACGCACGTTCACTTCATACAATTTCAACTTCTTAACTTTATGTTGTGCAGTACAGTATTTCTGAGTTTGTCAAACAATATTAAATAACCTGAAAAAGACAGAAAAGCAATGCACTGTTTTACGTATATTGTATGATGTATGCAGGTCTAACTTTAAATTTTTTCAAGTAATTTATTTTGAAAATCTAGTTGTAACAACTTATTCAGGACAAAAAATTTTCTCAGGTCCCTGCAAGTTTGTTATGATAAAATGTTACTATATTTACTTGAGTTCTGCTGGGGAGAGATGAGGTCTCAGGTGTACTTTGTGACACGAGCAGGGATTTTAATCTATATAACCAACATTACCTGACCTAACCTAAAGTCAGTTTTTGCAGAATTCCAAATTGTACTAAAACTAACTTTGGGGGCAGTTAGGTTAGGTCAGGTTATGTAAGTAAAAATATCTTTTAACTGAAATACTGTGCAAAGTTATTATGGAACCACACTGTGTGACAGGCAATTTCTGCTTGCATAGCCAACTCAAACACATCCTTGGGTTTGCTCAGTAGGATGGAGCCTGTCATTGTATCATGACCACCAAGGTGCAGAAAATGAACAAGCAGACATCCTATCACAAATATGGAGTACAGTGCAGTAATCTTAAATCCATTCTGCAGGAAAACCATGATTAGAAGTACATTTGTGGGATAGAGGGCAGCCACAGTAAAGATGGCATGCCTGGTACACCAGTTTTGTTTTATTTACTGTACTGCTGTAATGTGTGTGAGATCCTGATTGTCCAAGATGCCGACGGGAGGGGAACTTTCTGGAAGAGTAATTGGGTCTAGTCTACTTTAGCGATGCCAGTGAAACGCACTGTGCGCATCCAGGCGCACTGCCATTTTTTACTCCTGGTGCCCTCTATCTGTACTTTGCTTTCCTACAGTTTTCCTCCAGCAACCCTGGCAAAGAGGAAAGAGTGACTTCATGTGTTCCACATGATGCAGTGCCGCATATATATTCACGCCGCGTTGTGTGAATATATATGCGGTGCCGCGTCGTGTGGTTCCACACAACGCGGACCAAAAGCTGGGGGTGCCCAGCCACACCTGGGCATTGGACACATATTAGCTTGGAAAACTTTGATGTACTACATAAATTAATATCTGAAAGAGGGGGTGCCCTGGTGAAACTGTTCATCATGTTAAAAATTATGCAAAGAACTTTAAAAAGTTTTAATAAAGTTGGTTAAGTGGTGAAGGACCACCAGTGATCTTGTACTTGAGGGGATTCCCTGGTGCAACTGTTCATCTTGTGAGAAATTATGCAGAGAACTTAAAAAAATATATGATTAAAGTTGGTCAACTGGTGAAGGACCACCAGTAATCTTGTACTTGTGCTCAATGTGCCAGTTGTGGCCTGATGGGCCACAACTGGCACATGAGCAGGAGGAATTTATCAATTGTTACAATCCCAACTTGGAGTGCCCAGTCAAACATGGATGTATTATTGTTACATGATAAAAATGAATTTTAAAACAGGTGTGCGTTGTGTGGAACCACACGACGCGGCGCCGCATATATATTCACACAACGCAGCGTGAACATATATGCGGCACCGCATCATGTGGAACACATGAAGTCACTCTTTCCTCTTTGCCAGGGTTGCTGGAGGAAAACTGTAGGAAAGCAAAGTACAGATAGAGGGCCCCAGGAGTAAAAAATGGCGGCGCGCCCTGGACGCGCACAGTGCATTTCACTGGCATAGTAAGGGATCCCTACCAGGACCCTCAGCGACACAGAGTCCCGCTACACAAACTCCGAACGAGAACTCCTGGCCATTGTGTGGGCGGTCACCAAGAAGTTCCGCCAGTACTTGGAGATGCGGGATTTCACAGTCTACACCAACCATAAGGCTTTGCTTGGCAAACTGAAAACCACACGCCTAATCTATTTACACACTAAGCTTGCTTCATTCAGGGCCAAGATAGTGTATAAACCAGGGCGATTCCTGAAGGGGCCAGATGCCCTCAGCTGCGTCACGCTGAATGCGGCCAAAGCACGCAAAACTCCCAATGAGGCAGAGCGCAGTAAAATCATCAACAGCTACCACGAGGAGCTGGGTCACGCGGGATGGAAGAAGATTTACCAAACACTCTGCACCCGCTACAGATGGCCGTCGTTGCGTCAAGACGTCTGGAAATGCATCCAATGCTGCCGGACCTGCTTTTGCTACAACACCCAAACAACGTCAGTGGGCGTCCAATTGGAACCTATCCGATCAACGTACCCCAGGGAACGTTTGACCATCGATTTCTACGGGCCCCTCCCGCTGTCGTCAGAGGGACTTCGGTATGCAGTTGTCGCGGTTGACCATTACAGCAAGTACATGATGGTTAAGCCCATCATCCAGGCCGACGCTCCATCAGTGATTCCATTCCTCGCCGAAGTTTTCCGTCAATTTGGTTTGTTTGAGTATGTTCATTCTGATGCTGATTTGGTCTTTCGATCTTGTGCATTTAAATGGTTCCTTTGTGACGCAGGAGTGAAGCAGCATGTTGCGCAGGCCTCTCACTCCAAAGGGAACGGATGCTGCGAGCGCGCAATACGCACGCTGGGCCATCAGATCCAAGCAAAAATTGTGCAGGGGAACAGCCCGGAATGGGACAAATTTATTTTTCAGTCCGCGCTTGCCTACAATAATACGATTCATTCGTCAATTGGGATAACCCCTACCAAAGCTTTTTTTCAGAGACCAACGACTCTGGAATCCGATTGTGCTTTCAGCGTGGAACCTCCCCCAATCGACTTCAAGCTTACGCAGATTCCTGTCGTTGCCGCAAAGGCTCGCGAGGGTTTTTGCCGCGCCGCAGACCAACGGAAGTGGCCCCAGTTTTCCCCAGGGGACTTGGTGGCTGTTCGCCCACGCCTGCCAACCGTCAAGCAGCACGCCGCCGACCGGCAATTCCAAGTGCAGCAGTTGGGCCCCTTTGTGGTCATCCCCTACCTGGGCCAGGGCAAATATCATGTGGGGGTGGGCAAAGCGGTCTGTCATGCTAACGGATGGGAAATGCTCCCAGCCCGCGGTTTACCCCGACCTCCAGATCCAATCTGGGAGCAGGCCTTTCCTCCCATCTTTCACCCTGAGTTGGCGGATCCCTATTTAGATTCCGACGTTTTATTTGCTGATCCTTCTGCAGGCTTCATGCCCCACGCAAATGCTTTTTGCGATCATGACTACCTGCTTTCGCCACCAGCGCCACTTTCCAGGGTTCGCCCTGATCACACCTATACTTCCTCACTGAAAAACGCAGCCTCCTCTCCCACTGGCCGTTTTTCTCCAGGGGGAGGGAGTGAGGGATCCCTACCAGGACCCTTAGAGCAACATCTAGCGGTACCTCGACTAACCGTCCACGTCACCCACCCAGTTGTCACCTGCGAGAAGATAGTGATCACCATTGGAGGAGATGCGGCCGAGACTGAAGAATAAGGTTTTGAAGAGTAATCACTTAGACCCACGCACAGAACATGACATTTAATCCTCAGTGCTTCAACAGATAAAGAGGTTGGTCACAATATAAAAATATAAGAGATGTCTTCGCGTCACAATCTCATAACGAAGTGTCACTCATTTCCTCTACTCGCCAGCTCCTTCCGATTTCCCCCCAGATCTCTTGCCTGATAACGATTCGCGAGTGGGTGGGTTGTCGCGCGTTCGCGGTTTCACGGTTTGGCCACCAGATGTTGCGTCCGAGTGTAAGGCGGAGTCCTTACTGAAGAGAGACACTTTACTTGAGTTCTGACTTCAATAAGATACTGAAGGAATAAGTCCTCGGCCAGCGTCACGTTTAACCAGGAGCGTTTAATTCAGTCCAAACTCCGGTAAATGACAGACTCGTCGCAACACAAATATCACAATCACACAATAATAGGTCAGTCAGGTAAAATGCAACTTTCTTGATCAAAGCTCAACCGCCGAATGAATCTGAGAGACACTGATCTCACGCGCGCCTCCTCCGATCAAGATAACCATCTGTCTCCTGCTTGCGCTGGGGTGGGTAATCCGTTCGGGCGCTAGAGATAGAAAAATAGGAGGGGTAGATGTCGCTTGTTAAGGGTCCTATAGGGATCCCTTACTCTTCTGACCTGGAAAGAGCTATTTCATTTGTGACTGTGATTGTGTTGTGTTTTCGTGTTGTCTGTAATTTTGGAGAAGGACATTAATAAATCCTCTGATTACCGCTGCGCTGGACGAAGACTCTTTTATCAAATCTTACTGCATCCCTAAAGTACACTAGACCTTTGTGCACAACAAGTTACATGGTCATTTTCTGAGTGTGTACCAGTGCTGAACCCACGAATGCATGGAGCTCATCAGTCGGGCTCGCTCGTTCGTCGGCGAAAGGTTTTGGAGTGCCGAACTTTTCGTTTTCGAGACGCGTGTCAAGGGCGAAATATGAAGTGCTGGGTATTTTTTTCTTCGCAGTTTTTCTGTACTGATATATTTCGAATTAGCGGTTGATTTTCGAGGTACGAAGGTTTCAGTGGATTGAAAGGTATTCAGGATGAAGGCCGTTTGCGTTTTATCGGGAACTGGTGATGTCAAAGGAACCGTGTACTTCAGTCAGGATGTGAGTTTGGTGAAGTTTTTTTTTTTTTTGCCTGTAACGCAGTTCTATCTCACTTCCACTGTTTGAGGGAAGTTCTGTTCAACATTATTCGCATTTTTTCCGCTAGGCTGAAGGTGACTCCGTGAAAGTTAGCGGGGAATTGACAGGCCTGGGTGCCGGTAACCACGGATTTCACGTCCACGAATTTGGCGACAACACCAACGGCTGCACAAGTGCCGGAGCACATTTCAATCCAGAAGGCAAGGATCACGCTGGACCGGAAGACGCTGAAAGACACGTCGGTGACTTGGGGAATGTAGTTGCAGGATCAGACGGTGTTGCCAAGATAGAAATAACCGATAAAGTCATCTCTTTGACCGGTAAAAATAGCATCATCGGACGCACCATGGTTGTAAGTTTGTCAACATTTTTTATCCCTTCTCTGTCTGAATGAAACTCCATTGTGTTTGTCTGTATGGGAAATAGGTGCATGCGGACCCTGATGATCTTGGTCGTGGTGGACATGAGCTGAGCAAGACGACCGGGAATGCTGGAGCACGTGTGGCTTGCGGCGTTATTGGCTTGACTAAGTGAAATGAGGATTCCTACAAGCATTCGCTAAGCGAATATTATCGCAAAAGAGCCCGTCTTTAGAAACAAGTCAATTTCATTTATATCTGGGATACGGTCTGGGGATACAGTACTTGGCTTTTTGGTTTGCCTGTTGCTTTATTTTGAACAAAACTTAATAGTCGGCGTGATCGCGAAAGATTTGTAATGCATCGGGCGCTTGAAAACAAAAAAGAAAAAAGAAATGGTTTGACGTCTCTTTATTTTCCGGACATTCGATACTTCTGGAGCATCGTTACATCATTTCTCAAAATATACCGTGGCTTTTGCTTGATCGATTCGAAGACCGATCCAACGTGTTTCACTTGTTTCTGCACAAAAGGTTTTTGAGTTCCCAATTAAGTTTATCATTTCCAGAATAACTTTCTCGGTTATCGATGCTCCTGGGGTTTTTTGATTTGTGCAGCATTCGATCATATCGTCGAGCTAGGTCTGATCATGACGGATTTCTCCAGATAATTTGGCCAGCGACGTGATGGTGGAACAAGGAGCGGTGGATGTGAACGTTGCGTTGAATGAAGCTGTGATAGAAGCTCGTGAAGCTGCGAAGGATTTCGAAAAAATCTACTTCCGGCTCTTGGACAGCAATCGAGCACAAATCGACAAAATGTACACTGCGGCTGCATCAGTGGTGTGGAATGGGGTTATGTTGAAAGGCAACGATGTCATAAAGCAGTTCATTCTCGTACGTTGCATTCATCGCCCAAACGAATTCTAGAGATGTTCGCTTCTTCATGTGAAATTAAATCGGGATTTGTTTATGTTTCGAAGGAACTACCGCTTGTAAAGCATGATGTGACCTGTGTGGACGTTCAACCAATGTTGCGAGCAGTTCCGGATTGTGCGACGTTCCTGGTGAAGATGTCCGGCTTCGTGAACCCCAACGCCTCCAAAGATATTTTCGTATCTACCTTTGTTATCACGCTTGTTGAAGAGGCGTGGAAAATAGTGACGCATAATTATCGATACATAGATCAGCGATGAAAGAAAAAAGGCAATTTGCTGTGCGACGTGTTTTTTATAAAACATTCATAAATATTTTGCGGTGGTCAAGTGTGGTATGACGGTGAAATGTGATTCCAATGAGTATCTGAGAGGGTTGATTTCCTGGTGAAGAAGATACCTCGATTGGTTTTACTTTTGCAGATTTAATCAGGGTCTAGAACATTCATGTTTGAAAATCGGGCGTAAAAATGGTGGATGATGAAGAGGATGAGGCGAGTTGTTGTAGCTATGTCCGGGGGAGTGGACAGCGCAGTTGCTGCGTTTTTGATGAAGATGAAAGGTAATCCTCTACGTTCCTGAGACGAATTTTCCAACATTTTTGAAGAGGTCTTTCTTTGCATCATCTTCCTGTATGTTCTTGAATGACAGAGTGTAAACTATAGTCAAAAGTCTTTAACTTGAACTTTTAGGGACCAGCATAAAAGTTCGCGATAGTGTGGTTTAAACGCATTTTTTGGGAGGAAAGAAAAATGAATCGCAGAAAGGTGTCATTCATGATATTCTAGGCCTTGGATGAGTTGACAGAATGCTGAACTTGGTGGCAAGGGTTCATCTGCCAAATTAGTCTTCCACTTCTGTTCAAAGCACTTCAAGTTACAGTTTTATTTTTCTCCCTCCTGAGTCTATAAAGTTTTAGCAAGATGCCTCCGAGAAAGTGCGAGTTATGTAGGTTCGATGCGAAAATCTTGTGAGTTAGAGCGGGTTCGAATGCATTGTTTATAAGGAATATTTTTTTCACGCATAATTTTTGACTTTTTACAAACGTATCAAAACGATGCCTGACATCATTGAATTTTTCTAATGAGGATTCTCTGTCATGGGAGTACACCTGAAGAACTGGGACTCTGCTGAAGAAGGTGCTGCGTGCCAAGGTGCGACGGATGCAGAAGACGCTGCTTTTGCATGCAAGACCCTGGACATACCTTTTCAAGAAGTCAATTTCGTGAAAGATTACTGGAACGATGTGTTCAGGTATGTTTGGCGAATGAAAAGTGCGTGTACAGTATTTACCATTTTGTGTTCGAGATAAGTCTGAATTGAATAGGAATTCTGGTGGTTCTGTGAATTTGTAGGGTAAAGGGGTATACAGTACTTTACTTTCCTTGAAGTACGGAGCCCATGTGATGTGTTGAACGTTGAAATGTATTGTTTGATTGCAGCGAAATGCTGTCGGATATTGAAAGAGGCCTGACTCCTAACCCCGATGTAGTGTGCAATCAGAAGATCAAATTTGACAAGCTAATGAAATATTCGCTGGAACGATGCGGTGCTGATGCCTTGGCGACAGGTCATTACGCTAGAACCAGTTTCGGGCCAGACTTGGAATTTTATGATCCTATAAGAGGTAATTGAATCTCTTCGATTTAATTCAAATATACTTACAAGTCCTGGCTTTCTCTCCCCCAATGTGTTGAGGCGTGAAACTGATGAAAGCGAGAGATCTGAAAAAAGATCAGACTTTCTTCTTGTCTCAAGTTCAGCAATCGGCGCTTCAACGCACCTTTTTCCCTGTTGGGGGAATGTTGAAGAGTGAAGTGAAGCAGCTTGCCATCGATATCGGTTTAAGTCGTCTCGCGCAAAAGGCCGAAAGCATGGGCATTTGTTTCATCGGTCCGCGAAATTTCCAGAGCTTTATTTCTGAGGTAAAAAAAAAAAATATTGCACATCTCGTGATTTCCTTTCATGGTTCAACTGAAGCATTTTCTATTTCGTGGTCCCTCACAGTATGTGAATGCTCGAGACGGGAATTTTGTGAATTTGGAAAACGGTGAAGTCGTTGGAAAGCACAGTGGAGTTCATCTTTGGACGATCGGTCAACGATGTCGAATAGGAGGCCTCCCTGAGCCGTTTTTTGTTGTAGACAAAAACCCTGCAACACAGGACATACTCGTGGTGAGGGAGCGCTATCGAATTTTTTGACATTTTCTGGAAGGAGGAAGGGAGTGAAGTTGAAGCTGCTTTCAGGTACCCGGTGAAAATCATCCAGCGTTGTACACGTTGAGTTTATTCCTGGAAAAGCCGCATTGGATACACAGTCCTCCGCGGAAGTTGCATGATTGTGTAGAATGTGCCATTTGTTCGAGATACGGACATCCGAGCGTTGGTTGTTACGTTTCTACGGCTAGTGGTTCATGCCTCGTGGTGCAATTACGAGTGCCATTGCGTGCTGTGACTCCGGGACAGGCAAGGGCTTTTCTTTTCCTCTCGATCATGTGCAGGGTTTTTTTCTTAATGGAAGATGTCCCTGTACTGTTGGAGCTTTCGGAAGTCAAATTTGAAGGGACCAACGACGAAAAAATTCGAAGCGTGGAATCGTGCATCCACGTCAACATGTCTCTGAACATGTTTGAAAATGCCTTTGCCACTTGATATTCATTCACACACACCAGAAAATAAAATTCGAAGGGACCAATAACGTAAAAATTTGAACTTGGAGAAGTCAGAGAAACTAGGTTTGAAAATGCTTGTAAGTTCGAAAAGAATTGATTGAGGCCAACATTTTTCCTGCAACTGTGTGTTGTGTACCCAAACGTTCATTCCCACTACATGAAAAATGTGACCCATAGGAAACGAGTATAAATGAGTCTACCGGATGCAGAAGCTCGAGCGAGGATTTTATTGACCGAGGGATCGATGGAAGTTGCTCGTTTTCCTTACCGATTGCATTACCATTAATATTTCCTGTCCTTCCTTGTACAATTCAGTATTCGAAAATTGAGTTCGTGAGGTTCACAGTTGAAACGTTTTGAGTGAAGGGGGTTAGATTGACATTGTTTCAAAGTCACTTTGGACTGGGACTAGAACAGAATATGAGGAGGTTTTTGTGTCGAAGAGGTCCGAGTTTTTTTTTTTTTACTCATGGCTCGTCTGTCGCGTGTAAATCACGAAGGCTTGGTTTGGTTATTTATGACTTGGGTGCAACGTTAGGTTAGGGTTAGTCGAGTCGTGGGTTAGATTTCTGGTTATTTCGACGTGCAGATACTGTAGTTGGGGATGTGATGGAATAATTTGGGTAGAGTTAGTTGGTTCTTGGTTAGTTTCGTTGAAGTTGTGCGTGTTGAGTTTTCGGTCAGCGCAGCAGAATTTCATGAAAAATCGAGGAGTTGAGAGCGTGAAAGTCTCGAAGAAATGAGATATCATAGGATCATCTTTCTGAAGTCTTGAATTTAATTTCTTTTCAGTACGGGGTGTTCTATCGTGGCGAAGAATGCCTTGGAAGTGCGCGGATTTTACGTCCGGGTCCATCCCTGTTCATGTCGGACCGAATGAAGAAAAAGAAGTTGATTTTGGATGAAAAAGACGTGGAATTCATGCCCATTTTCCCTGGAGATGCTGGAATGCCTTCGGAGAGCCGTTGATTAATCGCTACTCTCGCAACATTTTAAAATACGTTTACCGCTTCAGTGCCAAAAATTTCCTACTGTGAACACGATTCGGATGATTTTGTTTCCGCAGGTAATAAAATTGTTCGCTTTTCCTTGCGATATCAAGTGCGATGTCGCGCGGTTCTAGCTCGGGCTTCGATCGTCACATCACGATCTTTTCGCCTGAAGGTCGTTTGTATCAAGTTGGTGAGTTTACAAACACTTCGAGTTTTAGTAGCACTTCAACGGGCGAAATGGATAATTTTTACGATGTTTTCGTGATTGTTTTGCAGAGTATGCATTCAAAGCGATCAACCAAGGAGGACTCACGTCCGTGGCTGTGAAAGGCGTTGATTCAGCAGTTGTGGTCACGCAGAAGAAAGTGCCGGTGAGTCACAAGTCGCTATGAAGAACCATGATAATAATAATTTTTTTTTTATAAATCGTGACTCTGTTTTTTGAAATGCTCGAGAAATTTCTATAGTCTGCCTGAAATAAATTGTTATTCTTCTGGGGAATGACTGTGCTATTGTTGTGTTGCAGGATAAGTTGCTCGATCCGACGACGGTGACGCAGCTGTTTCACTTGACTGAGAATATCGGATGCGTGATGACTGGCATGCCAGGTTGGTGGAATATTAAATTAAAGTGAGACCCCGAAATGCGGAAGATTCGACTTTGGGGACACTGAAAACCCCAATATCTGGACAATACTTCACGACTCGACCTTCGGACAGCTGTAAAATTTCTGGAAACATGAGAAATATGATGTGCTTGTTCTTTGCCTTTGGGCTCCTTTTTATGCCATGAGGGCAAATTGTTCGGTTTTCTCCTGCAGTTATTTTCTACATTTTGAATTCGATGAGACAAGTTTATTTCAATTTCGTGGCTTTGTTGAAAAAAGAAAACAGGACAAGCAATTGAATATGTAGCCATCGAAGTCCATGGGAAAAGCGATTCGAAATGCGGACGTTTCGACATGAAGACAAAGTCCAAGATCAAATTACTCCTGCATCTCAGGGCTTCACTGCAATTTGGTTATCGCATTTTTTATTTTAATAACGTGCTGTCTTTTATTTTTTACCCCCAGCCGACTCCAGGTCACAAGTGCAGCGAGCTAGGTATGAGGCGGCTAACTGGAAATACAAGTATGGCTACGAGATCTCCGTCGACATGTTGTGCCGTCGAATTGCAGACATTTCGCAAGTGTACACTCAGAATGCGGAGATGCGACCCTTGGGATGCTGTGAATATCTATTTTTTTTCTTCCGTTTTTTGGGGGGGATTTTAATTTTGATTCCGTATTCTGTATTACGAAAATTAATTCGGATCCTTGATGCGTTTTCAAGTACTGTAGTTCAATTTGAACGCATTGAGTCGTTCTGATTTTTCTTCCGAAGTCTGCGAATCACTTATTTTTAACTGAATATTATTCCGAAATTGAGTCGGATTAACTTCGACTGTGACCCACGCATCTTGCGATTCAGTTGAATTCAGTAAATTATTAACGTAGGTTATTTATTTTCGGAGATTCCCCATTGACTTAAACTTCGATCTCGACGATTCCAACCTCCCTGAGCCGGATTTTTTTTTTTTTTGGAAGTCCCAGTCCGCATTTTCTTGGGAACGACGAATTAATAACCTCCCCAAGTCGTAGGTCTCCTCTTCAAATCTCCATAACTCCAACTATCTGAAGGCCTTCTGCTTATTATTCCGTCGACACAAGAAAGAGAAAAGCAGTAAGAATATAACGGATCTGTTCTGAAAGGAATTGAAAGAATAATCGGGCAAGTTAACTTATGCCTCCAAGTTCAGCATCCTGTCAACTCATTTAAGAGACAATTTAAGGCCTAAAATATTGCCGCACTATCACCTTTTATTCTTCTTTCTCTCCTCTCAAAAAATACTTGTTTTTCCTAGCTTGAAGCCTCTTCGAGTCGAATTTTTTTACTGGTTCCTCGAAGGTTGACCCGGCGATTCATTTGAAATTGGTTTCAATCTGGATTTCTAACTGTTGACTCTTCTTTTCTTTTGCCTCAATTATAAGGCATGATGCTGATCGCGTATGACGATGAACTGGGACCATGCGTGTACCGTGCTGACCCAGCGGGGTACTTTTGTGGTTTGAAAGCCGCCGCTGTCGGAGTGAAACAGACCGAGGCGACGTCTTATCTGGAGAAGAAGTTCAAGAAGAAGCAAGACTTGAATGTCGAGGAGACGATCCAGTTGGGAATCGGTGCCCTTTCTTCGGTTTTGTCGGCGGATTTCAAGCCGACCGAGTTGGAGATCGGTGTGGTCACTGCGCGGGAGAAGAAATTCAAGTGAGTCTTGGCAGCTCCCTTTTTTTTCCCACTTTTATTTCACAAATCAATCGTGTGTGTGTGGGGTTTTTTTTTTTTTTAGGATTTTGACAGAAGATGAGATCGAGAAGCACTTGGTGGCCCTGGCGGAAAAAGATTGAGTCGAGTGACGCAGCAGTGGTTCCTCTCCGTCTTCTTTTATGTTGGGTTTTTTTTTTTTTTCTTCGAGAGTGAGAATTGCCGGCGGCGCAAAAGCCTCGAAATTCCGTGAACATTTGGAAAAAATGAATCAGCTTTCAACATACAAATCACGTCGTATCTTGTTCTCTTTTCGCGAATCATTACTGGGAGAATCAGTCTAAGTAAACAATTTTTGGGTTTTTCAGGGTACAGTTGAGATCCTTCCTCGTCCCGAGATGGGTTTGCCTGACAGAATCTCCCAGTCTGTGGAAGTGACACGTTTCCACACAATGGAGAGAGTGAATCGTCAGGTCCTCATTATCGACGGACACAATCTCCTGTACAGGTTGTTTGGAGCGAGGACGAAGGAATATAAATGTGGCCCGGATTTCAAAGACATGAGTGCCCGGTTTAAGGCCTTCATGGAGTACCTCAAGCAGCAGACATTGTTTCCCATTCTTGTGTTCGACGGTTTCAGCGGAACCTTAGCTGGTAAGTACTTGTGAAGTTTTGTTGTTGGTGCAGTACTTCCTTGAAAACGAGATGCACGCGAAAAACAAGACCGTGTGCATTCACAATTGTTATTAGTGTGAATCTTCACGAAAGTTCTCGGAATAGAAATTTAAATGGCATTGAATTGAGCTGAAAAACAATTCGTGTTTTGAAAAAATTTTCTTAAACACAAGGGGGAAAAATGCAGCTCTGTTTGAAACATTCTTCAGAAAATTTTTGAAAAAGTCACTCTGGCAGCTTTCTGCTCTTCACTCAAAGGATCGCATATATTCTTTTTTGTGTACCCAAGCTTTCCGTGCAGAATTCTTGAAACTGACACGGCATTAATTCCAAGGATTACCGCCATTAATTGATTATAAGTTCCGCTATTTTCGTTCACAGCCGCCACTTGGGTTGAGAATGTGGCGGCTCTTGATGAAAATAGCGGAATAGCGATGGAAAAACCTAGAGATAATCCTTGTCAATGTTAATTTGAAGAATTCTGAAGGAGAAGCTGGGCTGCGCCTAAAAATCTGAAAGATGGGCGGCTAATGAGTTGAGAGCAGAAAGCTGCCCGAATGACTTTTTCGAAAATTTTCTGAAGAATGTTTGATGCATGGCTGGTTTCATTTTTTCTTGTGCAAAAGATTTTTTCCCAAACAAAAATTGTTCTTCATGAAATGCCGTTTTAATTTATATTCTGAGAGAATTTGTTGTACGTTCAAGTTAATTTTTTTCTGTTAGATTGAATATACTGTACAGTACTGTGTATGCAATATCTGTCGTGATTTTTCATAAAATGAAAGCAAGATGTGTTGAAGTGATGAGAACCGGATTTTGTGTTTGCAGGGTCAAATACATCGTTGCCGAATATGTATTTGTCGCTGGTTGAAGACATGGAGGTTCCTGTGTACGTTGCGGTGCGTATCGCTGACGAGTTGATCGCTGTCGCAGCCAGATTTTGCAACGCTATCGTCATCTCAGAAGACACAGATTTCCTCATGTACGGCGTGAGGATGATTACGTGCTCTTTTCTCGCCGATGCGTTTCAACGGAAGCACGACTGGTTAGTCATTTGAAATAGAGAAAAATTCTTTTGGGAGGATTTTTTCTTCTTGGTTGCAGCATTTTCTCTGTGGGCGCCTTGTTATAAAAATGTCATCTTATGCTGTAATCTCTCTCCAATGAATTTTTGGATATGACTCTGTTCATGAGGCTTAGGCATTATTTGATGGATGGGAGAAAAAAGTTCAAATTAAACTTGAGCAAAATTCTAAATTTTTTGAAAGAGCAAATCTTTCTGCGGAAAACATCCACTGTTTAAAAAAAATACTCTAAAGAAGTGTTCTCCAACCTTTTTGGGCTCGTAGACGGCAAATTTCCATCAAATTTTTCATGGACTAACAAATTTCCAAAAAATCTTCTGAAGACCAGCAAAGTTTCATCAAATTTGTGCTGACTCAGAAAAGTTCTGCTTGAAAGACTTTATGGCAGGCATTTGAAAAGTTCTTGCTTTTTGCAAAAGTTGAATCAGAAACAAAAAGAAGCAGCTATAGTTGAATGTTTTCGAAAAACTAGAAAGATAGGCTTGATGAAAGGTTTCTCAGAATGCAAAATAAAAATGATTTATTTCAGCAGGAGGGAAAAAGTGTCTCTACTGTCATTAGGAGAAAAGCTAACCCTTGTTTTTCATCAGATAATTTTAACTGCCTATGTCTTGCCAAAATTTCGGATGAAAATACTTTAGCATCCTCTGCATTGCTACTTTTGATTAATTTATGATGCTGAAGAAAATTTTCTGCAGACCAGCAAACAACTTCTGCAGACTTG
Source organism: Notodromas monacha (assembly GCA_905338405.1). Classification (NCBI taxonomy): domain Eukaryota; kingdom Metazoa; phylum Arthropoda; class Ostracoda; order Podocopida; family Cyprididae; genus Notodromas; species Notodromas monacha. The sequence continues at coordinate 109,722 of CAJPEX010000172.1, read as the reverse complement.
AGCCAATCCACTGACCATGGGTTGGGGAGCACTGCACTAAAGGGCTTACTGTATTTCCTCAAAATTATTTAGCTCCATTTTAGAATGTATGCATTTCTTTCTGATGAACAGTATGTTGAGGAATTTTCCTCTACTGTACTTGAAAGAACAGGTATGAATGAATGAGGTTGATTCATGAGGGATTATTTCTCACACATTTTTCATTTTATTTTTGAAACAAATGATTCTTGAGCAGAAAGGCAAGTTCAATAAAAGAAAAATTATTGCAGTTCATTAAAAAAAATTCTTTGCATTTCATCAGAGATATTTAAGAATTATACCGGGTCTTGAATTACAGAATCTGTAGTAGAACAAGATTTTTCTGTGTTCTTCTTGCCCATTATTCGTTTCTCTTCATACAATGAGTGAATGAGCAGTTGAATGATGTACAATTGAAACCCAATAACTTGAACTTCTCTAAGTTGAATACCTTCCTGTGTCAAATTGTTAAAGTTTCTGTATCTTACCTCATGCATTCTACAAAAAAGATGCATTCAAAACCTCGCAAACTTTTGAAGGCTTTCCCCCTCAAAATTTCATCTCCCAAATTTTGGAGACCTTTTGGGTGGCAGAAGAAAGATAAAAGCAATAAAAATGTCGCTTAATGTGCTCTGAAAGGCAGTGAAAGACTAACTGGGCAAATGAGCCCTTGCCTCCAAGTTGAGCATCTTGTCAACTCATTTGAAAATCAATTTAAGGCCTGGACTGCCACCAATTTAAATTTCCTGCAATTATTATATATTTCCCAAAATACAAGCGCTTGTTTCCCCTAACTTGAAGATTTTTGGTTGTCTCTTGAAGCTTGACTACATTCTGTCCCGTTTCAGGTTCACGAGCGAAGTTCCCGTGAGGCACGCGGCATTTTTCTACAAGAATCTTGAGCAAAACGAGTGCTTGAAAATGTTGGCCAAGGTGAGGGTTTCAGTTCAGGAAATGGCGTCTACCCCAGATAAAAAGCTCAAGAAAGCCCTATTGACTTCCTTGAAAGAAAGTGTGAGTTCATTTTGGTTGCCTTTTGTAATTTCGCTTTTGTCAACCCACTTTTTCCCCGCGTTTCCTTGTACTTTTGAAGACGTGTGTGGAAGGAGATCCTCTGACAGCGCTGAAAATCCTAATGAATGTGTTCGAGGAGAACCTGAAGGCAGAGCCGAAGCTGCGTCAGAAGCTGTGGAAAGCCACTGCGAACTACGAGAAATTTGCTCACGAGTGCAATTTGTTGCTGAATCGGTGCTCTGATCTTTTGAATCAGAATTTCAAGGACGAATCGTTGATGTGGCTCTGGGAACGGGTTCAACCCAGTCAATTTGCCGTTGGCCCGTTCGTCATGTACTCGATGAGAAGAAAGATCCGATTCATACCAACGGCTCTCTACCCCGGTAATTTTCTTCTTGCATGATTTGAAAATTTGCGTGTGTCATAATTTAGGATGCGTGTTCCGGTTTCAGTCTTTTTGAAAAAGTTGTTGGATTCATACCAGATCAAATCCTTTTTTGTCGTTTTTGAGAGAATTCTTCGAGTGGTGTGACGCGTTCTGGCGTTATTTTTTTCTGTGAAAAATCGCTCAGGAAGGGAAAGTTGAGAAAAAAGGAGAATCGGACGATCTCCGTGAGTCAATCCGAGATGTGATTTTAATCGAACTAAAATGTAAAATTTGTGAGAATCCGTTGCGAAGAATCTCGATATGACGAATGTTTTTTCTTGATCACAGCAGTTTCTTCGTAACGACAGTGTTATACAAATGTCGGTGTAACAAACCGATTTTCTTCTATAATCCCATTGTAACGAATTTTCATCCTGATCTATGCCTGCATGGGCCGAAGCGGTTTTATTAACTGGCACAATACGGGAAACCCCAACTACTGTACTCGTAATTGAAAACCTTCAAAAAATTCAAGTGCTAATCTTTTTGTGCTGAAAATTCTGCATTGCAAGAAGTATGAAGCTCTAGAGTGCATTGAAATTTATTTTAAAACTTCAAAATAGTTACTTTTCCTGCAGAAAGATATTGCTGTATTTCAGGGAACATACAATTGTTCATGAATGTTTATATCAACTACATTACAGGAAAATTGGTATATTTTTGAGAAAATTAAGAGAAGAGGAGAGTGAAATAAGAGAATTGTATTTCACATTTTTTTCATTTTCTCCATGATTTCATCAAAAGAAGTTCGAATTTTGCGCAATTCCTTTTCATATATGTTGTGGCAGTACTTCGAAGCAACTACAGCAGGTGCACTCTCTCTACAATGAAACTTGAGGGATCAGGATTAAAATTCGTTGTAGGGAGAATTTTATTGTATGAAACCCTTTTAACGTGTGAAGTTTACCCCTTGGGACCACAAAAAATTCGTAATGCGAAGAAAATCGTTGTTGACAACATCAGTGTAGAGATGTCTTGTTTCTCTTGTATTACGTATTTCCCGCGAAATTTCAGTCGCACATGCTTGAATGATGATAATCATAAAAAATGCGTCATAACGATTGTTCAATAGGTTCTTGAGAGTTTTTTTTTTTTGTGTCAAGATTTTACCTGTACTTTAAACCTCAATCCCACGCAGATGCCTTCAGAGCAGCGAATGTTCCAACATCCGCATTTTGCGCCCTGGTGGACGCCGCGAGTCAGCGTCCAGTGGAACGTGTGACTGTGGAACCCTGCCCGGACGACGGGTCTTTGGGTTTGCAATTCCACGAGTCCATTAATGGGATCGAATTCACTTCGGGTTCGGACGGCGAGACGTTGTTGCGACGTCTGTTGGAGCTCGACGACGACGAGGCCTTGTGGAGAAACATTTCGGATCTGCCGCAGTCCTCTTCTGCTTTCGGGGTTGCCGTGAATTTGTGGTTGAGGAACGAGTGTTTCGTGGTGGGCAAGGCGGTCCTTACGGCGGCACTCATCACTCATCTGGCCTTGTCGTCAGTGCTGATGGGCATAGACACGAGTGAGTGATGGGAACAATGTCAGAAAAATGAGGGTTGTTGAGTACGTGCAGGAAACAATTTGGCCCGAAGTACAGAAGAAAGTTGCCTGAGGCAATAACAAATAAGAAACGCATCACGTGATCAGCTCACCATCCCACCACTCGTTTTTTCATTGTGCGATTCTTTTCCTCTCCTGCACGTTTTTTCCTTCCTCAATCGTGCACCCTTCTGCCAGATTTCAAGAGTTTGTATTTTCTTCGTAATTAATCTCATTTTTCAGTGGTCTTTCAAAGTCATTCAATTTCGAGGGACCAGCAAAAAATTCGAGATATGTAAAGAAGAGTTTTTGTTTTGGGAAAGGTAGAAGAATTGCAGGAAATTGTAAATGGTGGTATTCTGGCCCTCAAATTGCTTTTCAATTGACTTGACAGGATGCTGAAGTTGGAGGCAATGGTTCATTTGCCAAATTAGTCTTTCATCTCCTTCCAGAACACTTCAAGTTACTTTTTATTGCTTTTCTCTTGGCTGTGTCAAGAAAATGTTAGCCTTTGAGTTAGGGAGGTTTTTAGTGCATTGTTTCTGAGGAAATTCAGACTGGAACTTGAATAAATCCATTTAAAGGGGGTTGTGTTATCCAGGTTCAAATGTAGTGTTGTATAGTGGATGAGGGAAATTGCTATGGAAAATTTTCCTCCTTTATAATGCTGTACCCTGTTTGTTTGGTTTTTTTAATCTCGCCTATTACGGAATCAGCCAGTGCTGTATCTCGAAGAAGTGTGGGTGAGACTCGGTATGGAACAGCAAGCTATTTTGCAGTTATCTTCACTTGAAATAACTCGTGGTCATTGATCCTCGAAACTCCTTTTTTTTAGTGAAATACAAGGTACATACTACGTAGTGATTATCACATCTGGACTAGCCTTTGGAATTTCAAAAAAGCTGTAACATTCAAACATGGATGTTGAATATGACTGAGTAATAATTCAGGACAACAAACCTCACCTGAACGGAAGTTTTGAAGCAGGCTAATTTTGTGCCCTTCTTATTTTTTGCCCATCATGGGTGCTCGAGTATAGCAAGATTTTCTTGGGTCTTCTTTGCTTCTTTTGAGCTCCTTGAGATGCCAACAGATCCTAGATTCTTTGTGGTTATCATCTGTACATTTATCTTGAATTTGACAAAAAATTCTTTTCTTCAAATTTTTGGGGAACTTTTTCTAAACTATTCATTTACTGGCAACCCAATTGAAAATATTCCTAATTAAGTCTATGGGAAAATGAGGTCCGACATGCGGACGTTCCAACTTACGGACAAGGTTCATGCACCAATTACGTCCGCATCTCGGGGCCTCTTCCCTGATTCAGAAAATAACTCATCTTGAACTCTCTTAAACTCTTCTCGAGGTAACGCTTTTGCATGGACTAAAATGTGGTGTTTTTTTTTCATTTTGACAGGTTTGTTTTTGAACACGCCGAGCTGCAACTCGGAATTCAAAGCGTGTACCATGTACTCCGGTCTGCTCGTGATCGCAGAAAGGGTCAACCTTGTGCTGTGTCTTCTGGGAAACCCACTGGCACCCATCAAAGCAAGACTGTGTTTTAGTGGTTCTCTCTTCTGGAAATGCTTATACTTCATTCGTTCCGGGGGTCAGGGACCCGACGATATCCTAAATAGACTGATCATCGATCGCGGCGAACGGGAAAGTTGCCGTGATCTCCTCGGAAAGTTGTTGAACCTCTATGATGACAATGCGGGTATATCGAAAAAGTCGTCGGCCGTGGATCAAAAAGCAGAACGAAAGAGACGGAGAAAGAGTCGTGAAGTTGCTGCACGGATTTCGAAGAAGGCCGAACGACGTCGAGGAGTTGAGTCAACGACGGATCCCATCGTGGTCGAGGACGAAGTTGAACAGCCGCGTAAGAAAAGCAAGAACGTCGTCGTCGAGTCTGAGAAGGTGTCGAGAAAGGAGAAGACTGAGCAACAACGTACGAGTAATGTGATATCTGCGATGTCGTCGTCCAAAAGCAAAAAGGCGAAGAAGGTGGTTCCATCATCAGGAAACGACGACGATGACGATGACGACGACGAAAACATCTGGTTTTGAATTGTCTGCGGTCGATCTTTTGTCTTTTCCATTCAACTTTCGGCGGACGCGTGAGTTCGTGGAATTTCGGGGATTGTTTTCCGAGTGATGAGAAAGAATTTTATTTTTGTAACTAAAAAGTTGCACGAGTTGATGAATAATTTATGCAGTTATTTGCTGTCAGTTCGAACGATCAGTTCTCGGAGGAAACCTATCTTTCTCAAGTCGAAATTAAGTCCCATCGTTTGACGAACAATTTGCCCAGCTGAACATTTTTAAACGAACCCATCAGTTGAATTTAACAAGGTGTCTGGGCGGTCAATCGTTATTCTCGCCAGTACTTTTTTGATTTTGACTTACTGCATTTTCAACGCCAACAGAAAATCAATCCTACCATTTTTTTTTCTACCTATACTGTAGTCATTTGATAAGACATCATTTTACATGTCTTTCACTTGCAGTATTTTTTCTTATCACCTCGAACATCAATGCATTGGACCAGTTGTTGTACAGTGGAACCCTGAGATGCGGACATGATTGGTGCTTGGACCTTATTGTCCCAATTTTGGAATGTCTGCATGTTGGACCTTGTTTTCCCTTGGACTTCAATGGGAATACAATATTTTCAATTGGTTCACGCATTCATTTGTAAAACATTAAGGAATGCAGTTCTCAAAGAAGCTAAAAAGAAGGGTTTTCACTCAACTTCAAGATACAGAAAATAAATGTACAGAAGAAAACCATGGAGTCCAAGCAACATCAGCAAAGACAATGACTGCCAAAATGATACCAGACCATACTTTTATGAGTTTTATCATATCAAATGCTCAGACAGTAAATGACTGACACACAGACAGTGAAAGTGTACCAGGATGGCCACAAAGTGAGCAACCAGACACAAAGCAATACCCACCATGGTCAGTGCTATCAGCAACCAAGTTGCTGGACACCAACAATTGCTGAGTACATATTCCAGACGGAGTCCTGTGTTCTTAGTACAGTATAGCAGAGAACAAAGCAGAATATTTTTTGACTAACTGTCCATGAACAAAATTGAAATAAAAGGTCCATATTTTTAATTGTTCATGATAGAAAATTGAACACAAACAAGAATAATGGAATAAGGGAAGAATAAGTTCTCCAGTGTAAAGAGGTGCATCAATGCAGTATTTTTCAAGAATTGCCTGAGCCATCAATAAAAATTGGTTTGTTGCTATGTTCTGCAAGGAAATGGAGTTGCTCAAATTTAATAGAAAACTGTAAATAAATCAAGTCACATGGAACAAAATGTATGAGTTCTTGGAAGTCCGCTGAAATATTTATGAATTGATTTTTGTGATTTGAAAGGGAAGGGAGTTGTTCAAACAAAGTAACAATAATGAAAAGTAACAATAAAAACTAAATCAAGCTGGATCAGTCAATTGCCTTCTTGAGCCTCTAGTATAATAAGAGGCTCAAAATCACTTGGAGTTGCTCAAATTATTGTTGAGCAACTCCAAGTTGCCTCTAAGTTTGTCAGCTTCCAATATATAGGAGGCTCAAGATGACTTAGAGCTGCTTGGAGTCAATCTAAATTATTTTTGAGTGACTCCAAGTTTTTTATCCTCATCCATTATATAAAGATATGAGGCTCAACATTTGTGCAATTTCAAAGAAGAGGGAGTTGCTCAAATAATGCATTTAAAAATCACAAATAACAATAAAAATAACATATGAGGCAACTGCCTCCAGCTCTGATTTGAGTGGTTGAGCCTCATTTAAGAAGAGGCTGAAAATCACTTGTTTGGAGTTGCTCAAAATCATTATTCAGTAACTCATCCAAGTTGCCTCCAGGATTTTCAGCCAAGATAAGAGGCTCAAAATGTCTTCGAATTGCTTGGATTTGCTCAAAATTAGTTTTCAGGAGCTCCAATAAGTTCTTTCAAGTATTTCATGCCAAGACCAGAGGTTTCCTGCAGGGGTAAAAATGCTCAAAAATAATTAAGTGCTTATCTATAGGCCCCTAATTATTTTTGAGCATTTTAATAATAGACTCAAGTAATAGAAAAGTCAAGCTTCAAATATGCAATATGGTACCTGAAATGAAGAATAATCATGAGAATACAAATTCCTAAATACAATATACAAACCATCCCAGCTATATAGCTGCAAACTGTAAGAAACGCAGAATAAATAGGCTACCTTATGGCACAACACATAATAAATTGATTCATATGAGTGTTGCTGCAAGACGTATACTTACAACGTTTTTACGAAAAGCTATATGAATTAATGGCCTTACCCTTTACCGCGATCCGGATGATAAAATAAGCTACACAAATTTCCAAGTAAAACGTTCATCTCGGAAAACAGAGTTGAAGGAACGCGACCGCTTGAGAAAAGGCGCAGAAACTATGAATTCTCAAGGTCTCCGTGGGGAAACCATTATCTCGTCAAATTCCTCGAGTACTATATAGGACGCAGCAAGTACTCAAAGAAGTTGATATGATGCGCAAAAACATAATGCATCACGCGATATCAGGGGGAATTCTCAGTGATAAGGTTATCAGCATGCACGCACCACCCCCTTTTTCCTGCCTGAAAGGCATACATCATGCAGGTGTTTCCTCCTACATAATCTTTACAGTTCACTGTCTCAATTCATGTCTCATTGCAATAGTGTGTAGGTTGCTATACTTGCTGTCACTCTGCTTGTGTGGATTTGAATTATGTTCATTCGTCATCTGAATTATATTGAATCTCTTATTTTCTCTGGGATTTCCTATATGTATAGAAATACCCGCCCTGTTCCATATAGCTGCTGCCCAGCAAATAATTTTTAAGTTTTTCATGAGTTTTTCAAGTTTTTCAAAACCCATGAAAAACTGTCATCTGTAACATCACAGGTGATGGTCCCTCAAACCATCAATAATGGGTTACAGGACAATTATTTTCATGGGTTAATAGGGCATAAAAGTAATGGGATGAATTGGCATTAAAATAATGGGTATGTAATGGGCTGGTTGAGGGGGTTATTTTAATGGGTATTTCACCCATTCTTAATCCATCATGAAAAATGGTCAAAAATTAAAAAAAAACACACAAAATGGTGAATATTGGCATGCAAATATCCACCATTTTGTGCATTATAACAAAGGCATTTTTGCACCCACAGGATTTTTGAACAGCAGAATTTTTTTAACCACAGGATTCAATTTAAAAAAAAAACACAAAATGGTGAATATTGGCATGCAAATATCCACCATTTTGTGCATTATAACAAAGGCATTTTTGCACCCACAGGATTTTTGAACAGCAGAATTTTTTTAACCACAGGATTCAAAAATCCAGTCAACAGAAACTGTGCCATACAAAAATTGAGAGGGTACAAAAAATTACACTGGTATGGCATTTTTTTCTAACTGTGGGATTTGCTGATGGAGCCCTGTGGTGAAAACTGTGTCAAAGAATGTGCATAATGTTAGACATAGTTGTAAACACAAGGCTCCACTGGAAAATCCCCTGGTTACAAGAATCTGTTGATCAGCAAAATTTTGCTCCACAAAAATCCTGCCAGTGCAACACTTTTTCCATTTGAAAAATCAGTGTCAGATTGATCATCAAAATGAACTCAAAGAATGCTGTCTGTTCTGGTTACAAGAATCTGTTGATCAGCAAAATTTTGCTCCACAAAAATCCTGCCAGTGCAACACTTTTTCCATTTGAAAAATCAGTGTCAGATTGATCATCAAAATGAACTCAAAGAATGCTGTCTGTAGAAAAATATTGCTCCACATGTTGGACATGTGGCTGAAAATATTTTCTACAGACAGAATTTTTCACCTATACAACATGATTCTTTGAGTTCATTTTGATGATCAATCTGAGACTGATTTTTTAAATGAAAAAATTGTTGTACTGGCAGGATTTTTGTGGAGCAAAATTTTGCTGACCAGCAGATTTTTGTAACCAGGGTATTTTCCAGTGGAGCCTTGTGTTTACAAAAATTTCCAACATTATGCACATTATTTGACACAGTTTTCACCACAGGGCTACATCAGCAAATCCCACAGGTATAAAAAATTTCCATACCAGTTTAATTTTTTTTTATCCTCTGGATTTTTGTATGGCAGAGTTTCTGTTCACTGGATTATTGAATCCTGTGGGTAAAAAAATTCTGCTGTACAAAAATCCTGTGGGTGCAAAAATGCCTTTGTCATAATGCACAAAATGGCAGATATTTGCATGCCAATATCCACCATTTCCTGTTTTTTTTTTTGACCATTTTTTGTGATGCATAAAATATTTTTCTACAGACAGCATTTTTCACCAACAATATGTAATCATTCCTGGAGTTCATGTACCCCAGTCAGTTTTATCACAGCCTGGATTATCACAGTCTATGGTACTGCCATGTTTATCATATGCCAAAATAACTGGGATTTTACCCCTTCTCCTGCAGGGCATTATATGGAACTGTCCTCATGATGCCAAAATAACTGGGATGTTACCCCTTTCTCCTGCAGGGCATTATGGAACTGTCCACCCATGATGGATCATGTGTGATTCACCCATCACATCACCCATGATACATCATGGGCTCCAATTGTAATGCCTAAGTATTTGCTGGGTGGTGGATCCACACCAGCAGTTAATTGAAATTCATAATTTTATTCCTTGTGGCTTGTGCCACACAGGAGTGGTATATAGCAGAGCGTTTGAAATGATGATCCACTGATGGCAAAATAGAGCAATGACGTTAATCAAGCCAAAGTTAAAATCAAAATATCAAGTGGGAAGTAAAATTGTATTAGTAAGTCTCAAACTGGCAAAAAATTATATGACAATATTAATCATTCTGCACAAAAGAAGTACAGAAAACAAACTCATGTGAACAAAAGAATGGGTGAAGTTGATTCCAAAATTACTGAAAGAAACTTGAGAGTGATGTTGTCAAGTGATATTGGGAAGTGCAAATTTCCATGGATTCTTATATTGACTTGGCCTTCTATGCATCAAAGTCTTGCCATCAACATGCCATCAAAATCTGCTGTCATCATATCCTGTTTGTAAGTTTCTGCATGGCCGTGAAATGGCTCCCAAAAAATGCAAATATTGAATCCATTGAATTCATCATGCATGTGATGCTGTTTGTAAGTACTATGAGCGTCTTTTTTTTATAGCTTTACAACCTTGGAAACTGTAATCAGTCAAATACATGGAACTTGTATCAATTAATAAATTAATTGATGTGTCAAATTGATGTGAAATAATTTTTGGACGGACACAGTTTACTTCTTCACTCAAATTTTATTCTTTGTGGCTTGTGCGCACAAGCCACAAAGAATAAAATTTGAGTGAAGAAGTAAACTGTGTCCGTCAAAAATTCAAATCATGCTGGACCTAATGTCGATTTTTTGTTTGTTTTTCAGAACACCTGTACTGTATTGCTGTAAAAGAGACTGTGGGTGCATGCACCCACAGTCTCTTTTTTCATGCAATACAGTACAGGTGTTCTGAAAAACAAACAAAAAATCGACATTAGGTCCAGCATGATTTGAATGCCACAAGAAAGCCTCCCACCTCTGCTGCATGCAGAGGTGTAACATTTACAAATTCTACAATAAAGGGCTGTCACAACTTTTGGCTTAAACAGAGCATCTGTGCAGGCAACTTTATGAATGAACCAACATTTTAGAATATTTATAACAATGCGGTTATATATATTCTACTGATGCCATTGGAAAAAGATTCAGGACAGCACTGCTAAGATGTAGTTTCCTGAATACTTCCGGTTTAAAAATTATCCTGAAAAGATCGTAGATTTCACTTCCCAAAGTAGTTAGGATTCCTTTCGGCAAAACTGCATGCCATGGAAATCGTGAGTGGACTTATTCTCGCCGGAGCTAACACTAAACTCTTAACGAAGTGTTTATTAAACATCCTGTCAAAAAAAACGGATGATGAGTGACTGCAATAAAGCACTGTTGCTGGAATGCACGATTACCTTTTATTCCAACTGCATTTTGTAACAGTACTGAACAGAACGAATGGCTGCCCTTCGCCAATGATAATGCGAAACTTAGAGCTAGTTCATATCCAAAGCTTAAACTCATGAATTTTCTGCGGAACAAAAAACGTATTTTGTGCATTTCAAATTTTATATCACTTTTCTGTGCTGCCTTCGAACTCTTCTTGTAGTGAGTACTATAGTGACCCATGGCGACAGTGTGCCTGAGCAGCAGCGCTCTTTGATATTTCGTGCGACGGTTTCTTGCAGCAATCCTGACCGGGTATCCGCCGACATTCGTTCCTTGTTCCACCTTCCGAAATCTCAGAGTTCCCGCAGCTGTGGAAGCAGGTAGAGTGAGAAATCGCGAGTGTGCGTTGATGATGAGTGTTTCGCATGTGATGCAGTGTGCTGACATTTTTCCGAGGATTTACTGGTGTTCGGGTAGAATTGAAGATATTCATCGATGGTATTTCTGTATTCTGAATGTGTTTTATATCCATTCATCGTCCGGAGGTAATTACTGTGCACCGAATGAATGCCATGTGTGCTCAATAGCGTAATTTTTCATTGATGTTCTGCGCACTGCGTGATGATTTCAAAGTTCTTGCATATTTTCAAGTGTGAGCAGGCTGCATTCGATCTCCTAACAAATACTGTTGACTTGAATTACTGCTTAATCAGTTTTAATTCTATGCATTTTAAGTTAGGCTTGGCTGATGCATTTCGGGAAACAATGTGGTGACCGGTGAGGTGAATTTTTGAAACCGTGAAAAATCGGTTTTTCGTAAAATATCGCACGCGCTGGATTCATTATGGACCCACTACGGGTTCGCCGAAGAAGCGGTGAAATGCTTCTAGTGTTCACATACTTCGCCGTGTTCATCGCAAAGACTGTCCAAGGAGTGGACATCGCTTGTGCGAACATGCGGAATGCGTTCATCAGCTACGAATTTGACCCGAGAGATGTACCCAAGGAACCAGTGCGAGGCAAGTGTACAGTACTGTAATCCATCCCACCGCAGGGCTTGTGTTCCCCTGCTTTTTTTCGGGGTAGTTGGGTCAGGGTATGATTGAAACGTTGCCGAGGTCTTGAGGATTGTGTTGTTCCTTCTTGGTTCTGAAGGGGGACCATTATGCCCTGTTAAAAGGGGGCTGATAGTGCCTGTGCGTCCAACTGCGATGATTGAGGTACGGCGCCTGGGGGGAGGGGTTTTGGGTTGGAGGCTGCGGGGATTGAGTCGTTTTACCCCCCGTGAACCCCGTGTTGTGTTGGCGAGGCCGAGCGCACATCCTTATCGTCTGAGTGATGGGGTTGCGGCTCATTGTCCGACCATCGGTGTTGATGAAAATCTTGCTTGCTTGCGGATTTTGATGGTCACTGCCACCACCTTGACAACCCCGTTAACTTGAAATCAAAATGGTGAGCTTGATGTCAACCTTTGGGCTCCGATCGATGATTAAAAAACGTTGCAATTTTCATAGACATTTTCCGGTGAAAGATACTTCTTGTATTTAGCTAGGTGATGTCACCAACATGAGATCTTTTCCCTTTTCTCCTGAAAGGTCGTCTGAAAAATTTTGAATCATTATCCGAAATATCTTGAATGTGCGTGTGTCTCGGTAACCTTCCCTCGCTAGTTGTGTAAATCCTCTCAAACTCAAGAAATTCGGCGGTTGTCGTGGATTGTTCGCATATCCCTATTGAAAACCACGCATGCAGATAATTTGGCGGAACTTTGACTGAATTTCCTTTTGCATAGACCTCCCAGTGTGGCAAGAAAAGAGCTCGAGCAGGTTCTTTCCTTGGTTGTATTAGCTTGTTATTTTTAAATTCCATGTTTGAAAAAAAAAGCGGCACAGAAAATGAAAAGCAGGTATTGGTTACACGAAAAGAAAAAGAGGGAGGTTTACTCAAACGCACATCGGCATCGTTGAATTCCGAAGCAACAATTCCTCTTTCTTAATTATGGATGCTTTGATTAATTGCTTAAAACTGCACTGAAGTTCAACTGTGGGGCATGATTAGCAGATAAGTTTTTCTCGTGAAGAACTCACGATTTTTGCTGATACAGTTGAATCTCGATAACTCAAACTTCCGTAGTCAAATACAGTAGCTCCTTTTTTTCACGCCCCTTTCTAAAATCTCTTAGATACAATACAACGCATCGAAAATCTCCCTGACTCGAATGCTTTCACAATCAAACCTCCATAACTCAATTTTTTGAAGGCTTATTAGCCATAATTTCATTGAGACAAAAAGGAAAGAAGGAATAACAATGTTAACTTGATGTATTTTGAAACTATGTGAAAGACTATTAGGGGAAGAGAACCCTTACCTTCGCGAACCCTTAGTTGAGCATCCTTTCAACTCATTTTAGAAGCCATGTAAAGCCTGAAATATCACCAATTAAAATTTCCTGTAACTCTTGTTTTTCTTCGCTCCAATAAAAATGCTTGTTTACCCTAACTCAAAACCTGCCTAACTTGCATTTTTTGCTGGTCCTATACGGTTGAATGTAAAAGTTGAACTTCATGAAATATTAGACTTCTGAACGATCTTGAAATGCCGTTTGATTCTCTGAAGTATATATTTTTTTGTTATGTCATGCCTACAATTTCTGTTTCGTCGATTATGTGTAAGTATGATAAATGTTGTTTGTGATCTCTGTAATTTAAGCCATCAACTAATTCTGATTGATCACATTCTTCGGGGGATTAATTAACCACTAGAACATCGTTAATTATTTTACAGCCGAAGTAACCATAGTTTTCCACGTGACCTTTTCATTCATTTGTATAAATTGTAAAAGAATGATGTAATATATTGAATGTGAAGTAAAAACGCCTCGAGTATTATTTTCAAATGCTAAAATACAGTTGATAATGTTGAGTTTAGCTGCGAAAAATTTTCAGCCCTTTTCACAATACGCAGTGCAATTTTTTCGCGATTATCATTTGTTTTCTGTATCTGGAAGGGAACTTCTTTCTTGGGCAAATCGCGAGGATTGCGATTGAGGTGTAATTAAACCGAATGGTTCTCATCATTCGGAAAAAGTACTGTATGCAGGATATGAAGGAGGGGTTAATGTCTGTCCAATTACTGCTGATGAAGAAGTTCTCAGTCGGAGAGTCTTTGAGGAGAAAAAGTCCGTGACCTACATAAACTCGCAGTTCAGTCCCAAAGTTTTTTTTTTCTTCTTTCCACCATTCGTCCGGAAGTTTCCCGCTGAGACAATGGCTCGAAGCTTATTTTTCCTGACCCGACTTTGAGCGATGACCCGACCGACGCGAGATTGATGAACCCGGCGGAATGTTTGCGGAAATGTAACATAATCCACGGGGGGGGGGGGGAAAGGGGCGAACAAAAAATGTTCGAGAGTAATTTTTTCTCTTTTTTTTTATTCTCGAGACGGAAAGGAAATCGAAACTGAAGGTATTCGTGTTTCAGGAAACGAGTTGAGGGTTTGCAAGGCCAACTTGTCGTGTTGCACGGATAAAATGGAGGCGCAATTGGCGGAGAAAACGTCGCGAGACTTTGACGAGATGCTGCGACGAGAAATCGAGGGAGTGCAAAACATTTTTCGCACTCAAAGCAACAAGTTCGACGGTGAGCATCGAAATACTGTACCGTAAACATTTTTTGATGATGTATTAATATTGATTGTCAAAACAGAGGAATTCAAATCTACTACTGTACTGTACTATGATTAACCTATTTGAAATTTAAACCTGAAGCAATTGTTCTTGTTGAGAAAAACACTTGTATTTCTGAAAGAAAATGGGAAGAGGTCTGGAAAAACCTTTTGAACCTCGCGTTAAATATTTTTCGTTCAGAGTTTTCAGTTGGACGCTTGGCTGATTTTTCAGTCAAGAGGGCGGTATTACATACAGTAAATACTTTGATTTTATGTGAGAATTGGCTAGCCGTCGTTCGTTTTTTCGAAAAAAAAAATCATTCAAGTAGAACATTATAATAAAATTAAAATAAATATAATAATATTGCTGCTCATTTGCAGCAAGTTGTTTGGAAGGTAATTCTTGGTGGTCCATCTTCCAACAAAGTTTCGTGGGAGCTTTCTTAAAAGTACAGATAATTATGGTAGTAATCCGTCATTGGAAGGTCATCAGTAGATTGAATATTATTATTCATCCAAGGGTTTAGGTTTTTTTTTTAAGAAGCAATTCAGTAATATTTTAATAGAACCAAATAAACGAGAAAATTGTTCATTTCATAGCCAATTGAATGTTCGAGAGGAGCTTTTTAACAATGTCCTCGGTGGTCTCTGTCAGCAAAAAAAAGGGGGGGGGGAATGCTGAAAATTTGCTCAGGGCCCAAGCTTGACGTCTTTCAGTTTCTTCTAATTATCATTCAAATTTTTTTTAATTGTGTTGTTCGTGGTTCTTCCAGGCCATAGGATGCCCGTGGATTGAAGCTAGAGTATTATTTGAGCATCTTTAAAAAAATGCACGACTGCTTGGACAAATCCCAGGTTCACTGGGTTTCTTTTTCTTTCTTTTTTTGTTGTTGTACTCAAGTGCGTGGGTGTCGCGTCCCATTCTCGTGTTTCCAAGTTCTGTGGGCATGGAATGTGTGAAATATGTGATGAAAGAAAAATGGTCGTGTGTATGTGTGTTGTGCAGAGTACTTCCGGGAGCTGCTGCGGAAATCCCGACGGGACTTTCACAAGCTATTCAAAGACACGTACGGCGTGATGTACGAGCAAAACAGCCACGTGTTTGTGGAGCTGTTCCGCGACCTGGAGGACTACTACGAAAAGGGCCGAATCGACCTCAACGACGCCCTCAAGAAGTTCTTCTCTGTTCTCTACCAGAAGATGTTCACAGTGCTCAACGCCCAGTTTCACTTCGACGAGGCGTGAGTTGGGAGTGGGGGGAAATGAACGAACACGACGGATGATCCAACTTTAGAGAGCTTCACGGTCGAACCTTCTTTTTTCGAGTCGAACTTTGAAGGACCGACCGACGAGAAAAATTTGAGTTGGGTTGTACAGTACAGGAATTGCTTTTGAAATACAGCAAATACTGTAGATGGAAAAAAACCCCGTTTCTAGCGAGATACAGGGTCTGTCTGCGAAACATGAGCGCGACGAAGACATTTGAATGATCAATTTCGGTGCTTTTACAACAACAACAACAACAACGAAAAATTAAGATGCTGTACTTTACTTCACTTTCATGTCCCATCCATCGTCATTCTTGAATCAGCGCACAAGAGTCGATCGGATTAATGGTGGAATTTTTATGAAGATCAATGCAAATTAATTGATTCTTTGGAATAGTTTCTTAGCTTCAACTGACTCTTCGCAGATGTTCTCCAAGTGTTCTCCAATAATGGCGACGCAATTAAGGGAGTGGTTTTATTTAAAATTATAAGGTTACAACAGACATAAAAACGACGAGTTTCATATTCGTTATTTTCAGCTTCCACTGATGACTTCAATACGTGACTGAATACGACTTAAAGTCGAACCTCTCTAAGTCGAATTTCGAGGGACCTGCAAAAACTTCGAGCATTTTTGTAGTGGGAAAGATGAAGAATTGCAGGAAATTGAAACTGCTCATTGAATGAGTTGAAGGGATGCTGAACTTGGAGGGTGAGGGCTCATTTGACCAATTCGTATTTCCCTTCCTTTCAAATGAAGTAAAGTTGAATTTTTATTGCTTTTCTTTTTCCTGTGTCGATGAAATAATAGCCGAAATGCCTTCAGAAGAAATTTGAATGATGAAGGTTTGAGGAGAAAAGCCTTTTGGGTTATGGAGTTTTTTTTTTATGCGTCGTTCCTAAGGGAAGTGGACTTGCAAAAATATTTTGACGTATGAAGATCTTCGACTTGGAGAGGTTCGAGTTATTCCAGATTCAACTGTAGGAGAAAAGAGGGTGAGGAAAAACCCGGGGTGTCGACTTTATGTATGTTTGTTTGCTTTTCCGTCGCGGTTCAAAAATATCTCTGGAGTATCTTTGCGCAGAAGGGCCGGAATGGACGAATTAGTCTTTGTTTGGGGGGTCATTAAGAGGCGTTAATTGCGTGTTTCTGAGCGATAAAAATCCCCCGAATGGACTTCATGGCGGCGGAAAGGCGTAAAAAATATTTTTTTCGGTCGATGTATTTTTTTTTTTTTTTTGTTGTAAAAATCAGGAGCTAGGTGCGCTTTTTTTTATGCGTTTGGTACTTGAATTCAGATACTGTATAAATATTTACGAGGCTTCGTCCGGCGGCGGTTTCAGGGTCATTCGTCGTTGTTTCGTTGCTCATTATTGGGGCACGAGCACGCGAATTTACATCTGTGATTGCGTCCGTGATTGAGGAATCATGATTCTATCTACGACGGTACAGTCAATGCAGTAATTTTATTCTGTCCCCATTGAGGCACTGTAATGGAAAGTACTGTATTTCAAAGAAATGACGGCGAAGTGCTTCATCTTGAAAATGCCGTACTTGTGTAACTGTCGTCGACTCGTCGTCTCAGTTACGTTTACGTCACTTGACTTTACATGGGGAAGAAGAACCTCGATGAATCGAACGTCTCTAAGTCGAATTTCTTTCAAGTCAAAATCTGAATCCCCTTAGAAACAATGCATTAAAGACCTCTCTAACTCAAGGTTTTTTCCTGTAAAACCTCCGTAACTCGAATTTTCTGAGGCGTTTTGGCCTTTATCTTTTTGGCACTGGAAATGGAAAAGCAATACAAAAAATGTAACTTGAAGTGTTTTGAAAATAAGTGAAAAGCTAAATGTGCAAAGGAATTTTTGCCTCCAAGTTCAGCATTTTGTCAACTCATTCAAGAAGCAATTTCAGGCCCAAAATATCATCATTTACAATTACCTGCAATTTCTCCATCTTTCCCAGAAAAAATACTTGTTTTCTTAACTCGAAACCTCCCTAACTCGAATTTTTTGCTCGTGCCTCAAAATTCGACTAACAGAGGTATGACAGTAAGTCGTACTTTTAAGTCATGTATTAAGGTCATCAGTTGAAGCTGAAAATAGGAAATGTGAAAGTCGTCGTATTTCTCTGTGTTGTAAATTATAATTTGGAATTTAAATACTGTCCACTTCGCCATGAATGGAGAATACTTCGAGAACATCTGCGAAGATTCACTTGAAGCTGTGAAAGTATCCTGATAAATCAATTATTTTTTTATGGCACTTCATAAAAATTCCACCATTAATACGATCGATTCTTGTGTGCTGCTTCAAGAATGAAGATTGGACCTGAAAGTAATATGTAATTAAATCTGCCTGGAGTAAAGTATCTTAATTCATTTTTCTGCATTTAAAAAGTGCCAAAATTGATTATTCGTATGTGTTCCTCACGCTTATGTTTTGAAAACCCTGTATCTCGTCAGAAACGGGTTTTTTCCTTCGTTTAAAAAAAAATTCTCATGAGGTGATAACCGTGACAGTGCCTTCTTGGTATTCTTTACGCTCAATCAAATGACTCATCCTAGTCTATACTTGAAACTTATTCTCAGTATAGTGTCTCATTGGTGTACAACTGTAAATGAACGGAACTGTATTTACTTCAACTCGACGTAATCTGAATGATAAATGGAGTAGAATGAAATGATGTCTCTGTACAGTAGTTAAAATACTGCGACAGTCTGGATAGAAATTTTTTTTTTCAGTCGGGATTCGTGGCAAACGGAACTCGTTTCCTCTTTCGGAGACGATTACTGGAACTGGTTCGACTGATTGAATTATATAGTGTTCCTTGTTGCGAAAGAAGCAGTTGCCTTGCCTCGCGGGTTAAATTGGTCGGCTTCCTGTTGGAAGCAGTTTTCTTGTCCGATGTCGTTTGGAATGAACTGTTGAATTTTCTCACGGTCGTAAAAGATGGAATAATACATGAAAGGGGGGGGCGGAAATGCTGGGTATCAGTGCGATGAAACCATTTGCCCTCGACCCCTTTGCAGGTACCTTCGTTGTGTGACTCGTCACATGGAGGATTTGAAGCCGTTTGGAGACGTGCCGCAGAAGCTGAGTTTCCAGGTCAAGAGGTCGTTCGTCGCTTCGCGGACTTACGTGCAGGGACTTCGAGTCGCCCGGGATATTTTGAGTGAAATTCTCAAGGTGCGTGTTGATGTGTGTAACCCGCCCACGTGATGTTTAGTGGTTGCGGTGGTGACTTCCTCAAAAGTTGTCTTTTTTGGGGGGGGGGGGGGGCCTCGTTTTGAATTATTAGCCTTTTTCCGTGGTGGCCTCCCACGTCATTATCCTGTCTCGCCGATTGCGTGGACTGTTATTTTCTTGCCCGAAATTTCCTGACTTAAACGTGGGTAACAGAGTTGGGGTTTGGAACTGGATCAGACACATTTCCTTTGATTGGTTCTCCTTCGATGAACTACAGTGGGGCCCTGACATGTGGACAGTTCGTCTTTGGGGCACTTGAAGCTAAAAAAAAAATATGTCTCGTTATCTGGATTGTGTTTCGAAATACGGACACTCTACCAACATTTCTAGACAGACGTGAAAAAATTATAATTTTAGTTATCTACAAAAATTAATAGATTTTTTGAAAAATTTACTTTTAATTCATTATCCAACAGAAGTTATTTGTGCATCTTTTTCAGGATTTTCCTTTTCATCATTTGTGCTCAGTGTGACAAGACTTTTGCTTTTTGGGCTCCTTTGCAAGTCAAATGATCACATTCTCTGTTCCTCCTGCGCAGTTATTTTTTATACCTTGGAAGTTGAAGAAAATGGTTTTTGAATTTTTGGAGGACTTTTTGATGAACAAGAGAACAAAATAAATATGTTCCCAGTGAAGTCTATGAAAAAACTTGATCCGTATATTCCTACGAGGTTCAAGCATCAATTACGTCTGCATCTTGGGGGCCCACTGTATTTCCTTGAGCTTTCTAAATTTTTATTTTACGAGACGCTCTGCGAAAGTGTTCTGGCGCAGGTGGAAGTGGAGGGGTCTTTTTTTTTCAATTGTATCGCCCAGCTATGCTTTCCAGAATGACGAGTGTATTTTATTAAGAATACCGAAAAGCACTCATGTTAACTTGGTGTGTGAAAATCGGAGCCGAAGGGATTGAATGAATCGAGCATTGAATTCAGCGTAAATGTGTTCGGCGAGGAATCTTGTGCATCTGTAAATTCAACCAACTGTTGACAAAGTTGTTATCCAGGAAAGGAAGAATCTATTCCTTTCCCTCAAAAACTCGGATCTACGTCCGAGTGATAAATACCCGATTTTCGGATATTTGGGCTCACGTTGGAGTGTGTATTCAGGAGTATTTGAGATTACGGATTGAACCGGTGATTTGAACTCGAAGTGTTTATTACAAAATGTGGCTCAGAAAAAGCTGTTGTTGCTGATAATTTTATATATTGAGTCGAGAAAACTGTTTTTACTTGGCCCTATTTTTTTACACACCTCAAGCGTGTGTTTTCTCCCCCTTGAAATTCTGCCTTTTTTCATTCAATGATTTTTTTCAATCCGCATTTTTTCAATCATTCTGAAAGCGTGTTTAATTTCTGAATTTGTTCAAGCTTCATTATCGGCTTCCTGTGTTTTGAAAATGGATTTTGCCATTCCCTCGTCCTAATGCCGTTTGCTTTTCTTTTTTTCTTTTTTGGAACTGAAATGTAGGTGCGGATGAGTTCGTCGTGCAAGGACGCAGTGATGAGAATGACCAGTTGTCCTGCCTGCAACGGGTTGCGGTCTGGCTCCACCCGGCCCTGTATGGACTACTGTCTCAATGTTCTCAAGGGATGTCTGGCGTTCCACGCTGAGCTGCACACGGACTGGGACGAGTTCATAGGCGAGTGTCGCTTTTATTATTTTTGTGTCTGACTGTGTATATCTTCAATGCAGGATACGGATAATTTGAAACTGGACCAAGTGAGACAAGCTTGTAGACTGGGAAATTTTGATCAACATTCTTTCCTTGCCCATCACGTGCATTCTCCTTTGAAAGAATCTGTCCTGACGGAAGAAGTCATATACAGTGCTGATTTTGAAGTTCCTCAGTGTCTTCTGAAAAAGGCGAAAAGCTTTGAAGCAGAATTGTCTTGTTTGGGGGTAAAGCAACTGTAAGGAAGATGGCATTGAGCTCCATTCACTAAGTCTCAAATTGATGCTCAAATGTTTCTGTATCAAGTTATCCTTGTCTCAACATTTTTTCTGTCAATTTGATTTTTCTCAAATTTTCTCCGTCTTAAATTGTCCGAGATCCCCGCAATACGTAGTACTGGAGTATAGGACAATTTTATGTTTGAAATGAGATGTTTTTTTTTAGAAGATTTACTACAGTGGAACACCAGCATGCAGACATTCTTCCTTTTTGGACTGTTTCCATGTGACAGGAACATGTGCATTTTGGATTACACTTTCCTGTGGACTTCAATGGGAATATTTGGATCACTTTTCCCTGTTCAGCAAAAATAAATTGGAAAAAATCATCCAGATGATTAATTTTAGAAATTATCAACTTTAAAATGCAGTAAATGACTGCAGAAGAAGAGAAATGCAAAATCTGTCCTTTGGCCTGAAGTCTGCTCAAGCTCACACATGGCACAAAGTTGATGGAAACCAAATGGAAAATATATTGCAAAAAACTAGCCTGTTTTGTATTACGAATTACAGTATAATGTAGTACAGTACATTTATTATGAGATATTTTTAATTTTTATCCGTAGAAATATTTAATTCATGAGAGATTTCCAACATTTTGAATAATCTGAAAAATACAGTATACAGTAATATTTTAATTCTTGTGGGAATAATCGCAAAGTTTCTTCATGTCGAGATATTTTCCAGATGTGTGGGCAGATTTTTTGAATTTGAAGTTTCTGTAAGATGAGGTGAAAGAAATGTCATGTGCTCACTGTACTGCCTCTGAGGCGCTGGAACTCAATTAAAAACGTAGTCTTGACTTGGATCAAAAGCGTTTAAATATCCATTGTAGCTTACTGTAACCAGACAGATGCTGTATTATTCATTCAACAAAAATGAATTCAAGTGTCCGTCCCCCCCCCCTCTTCCTACACTCAGGAAAAAAATTTTTTTAAGAGAGGATGTTCTGGTGAATTTTGAAGAATTTTGTCCTTGATTCCACTTTATGTCCCAAGAGCCAGTCACTTTGAGACTTTGTCTGCCTTCATTGGGGGTTTTTCTTCAAATACAGTACTTTTATTGCAACATGTTCCTAAAAAAAGTTTGGTATACAGTACTGGAATTGGCAGGTTTATTGTAACAAGATTTTTATGACATGTACCCTATAGGATTTCTGTCGGGACTTTGAAAAGAAATTCTTTTACTGAAAATTTTGTTGTAACAAGATTTTACTGATGTATTTAAAAAAAAGGGTATGAAAATTTGCCAATACGCAGGCACAAAAAGGGTTGTGGAACACTGTTACTGTAAATAGCTAGTGTCTGACCTATTTTCTGGTTTTTGATAATTTGCAGACGCGTTGTTGAAAGTCGGCGCCCGCCTGGACGGCTCGTTCAACATCGAGGAAGTCGTGGACCCGATTGCGATTCAAATCAGCGACGCCATCATGAACTTCCAGGAGAACGGCAACTCGGTCTCGCAAAAGGTGTTCAAGGGCTGCGGCCAGCCCCGGTTGGAGAAGCGCAGTGTGCCCCCGGGCGAGCCCCTGATGTTGAGTGGCGGCAGTCGGTCGCGAGTGAGGGACGACGCCTTGTCGCATGACCACGGCGGCGAGCCGCCGATAGTCGGCGGGGTTTCGATCCGGAAGTTTGTGAAGGAAGTGCGAGAGAAGGTGGAGATGCTCAAGGGCTTCTGGTTGGAGCGGCCGATGACGATTTGCAGTGGTGGTGGCGGCGGTGGTGTCGTTGGCAGCGGAGGAGGAGGAGGAGGTGCTGGGCCAGGTGGAAAGCAGTCTTTCATTGTCGCCGCTGTCCCGAGCACGAGTAGTAGCAGCAACGCGAAGGTATTGTTTAAAAGAATAAAAAAATAAAACAAGTGGTCTGTAACCTGTGGTCCGCAAAATTTTTTTTTTTTGCTGGTATGCGGTAAATTTTATCTAGTGGAATAAACTTTACGAAGTTATTAATGACGTTGGTTACCTTTATCTGAAATTGTGGAAAGACAAAAGCAGTTGTTTTCTCTCCTAATAACACTCGAGACAAATTTATATCTGCTGAAAGGAATTATTTCAAGTATTCATTTTGAGAAAGCCTTCTTGAAGCCCACCTTTTTTTAAAGATATTCCACTATAGCTGCCTGAAGTTTTTTCTAAATATTATGGAGCTTTTCCAGTCTGCAAAAAATTGTGAGAAAATTTCCCAGTCCGCAAAAAATGTTCAGGAAATTTGCTGGTCCGCGGGCCATGAAGATTGGGGAACACTGTTTTGGAATACTTTTTAAAATGAAGTCTTGCATTTTTCACAATTTTGAAATATTGTTTTCAGTTTTACTGTCTTAAGAGAAGAATCAAAATCAGTTGTGTCATATGCACAGCTGAGTTTATGTGTGTTGGTGAGGAATAAACTGCTTTTTAGTCTGTCATCTTGGAACTGAAATGAATCCCCTGTTTCGGAGTGATGAACTACTGTATTTCCCATAATTTAAATTTTCAATTCAGTTTCAACCCAATTGAATTAATTTTCAAAATATTGAATATGCATAATCTTCGGAAACGTTTTTATGGTTTCCTTCCGCAGCACTTCGTTCAAAGGATCATGTACTCAACGCATGAATGAATTGATTTCATGCTTGGTCTTAATTGCTTCACTTTCAACTTTTCTTGGGATGAATTTCCTTCGCAAAATTTATTAAATTGAATGAGAATTCGTTTTTATTTTGACAGAAATACTTTTCAAAATTTTTGAACATTTTACTAGATGTAAGAAAGAACGTATTTGGAGGGAGAAAATATTTACCATTTTCTTGTTGTCCTGCACACATTTTTGTGACACTAAAATGAATGGAGAAATCTGGCCTTAACAGGAAAATTCTCTGTTATCAATTAATCATCAGTGCACTAAAAAATCTTGAGGTCAGAAAAAGGCCAGGCGTCAAAAGCATCATGGGGAGAATTATATAAATTTTTGCACATTTTTGCAAGTGTGAAAAATGGATAATGCAACTCTAGACTGGGACAAGCGTCGAAATAATAAGCCCTGGTGTATATTATTATTACCACGTTACCACGTTTTTATGAACTCACTTTCTTGTCTGTCTGTCTGTCTGTTTGTCCGGATCAAATTTTGAAACTCAAATTTCACTCACTTCCCGACTAGCTATCAAGCTGAAACTTTCAGGATAGCCTAGAAACTGATGACAATGCAATCTTTTGTGAAAAAATAAATTTTAAGAATATTTTTTAAAAAGAATAAAATAATTATAGTAGATTAAAAAATTAATCTAAAAAACCACGTTTTCAAAAAGCAAAAAATAACCTTAAACGTGGTGCGCATCTATTTCATTTGTATTTCACTTCTTCCCAACAATCTCCATGCGCACCACGTTTAAGGTTATTTTTTGCTTTTTGAAAACGTGGTTTTTTAGATTAATTTTTAAATCTACTATAATTATTTTATTCTTTTTAAAAAATATTCTTAAAATTAATTTTTTCACAAAAGATTGCATTGTCATCAGTTTCTAGGCTATCCTGAAAGTTTCAGCTTGATAGCTAGTCGGGAAGTGAGTGAAATTTGAGTTTCAAAATTTGATCCGGACAAACAAACAGACAAGAAAGTGAGTTAATAAAAACGTGTTAATTAATTAGAAAAAAAAATGTTCCAGGGGGTGGGATTGAACTCGGACCTCTGCGACCAATTCAGTTCACCATGGGTTTTTTTCTTGGGGCCAAGGAAAACCTGCTCAAAGTTTTATTATAGAAATCTACTATAATTATTTTATTCTTTTTAAAAAATATTCTTAAAATTAATTTTTTCACATAAGATTGCATTGTCATCAGTTTCTAGGCTATCCTGAAAGTTTCAGCTTGCTAGCTAGTCTGGAAGTGAGTGAAATTTGAGTTTCAAAATTTGATCCTGACAAACAGACAGACAGACAGACAGACAAGAAAAGTGAGTTCATAAAAACGTGGTAAAATAACCTTGAACGTGGTGCGCATGGAGATTGTTGGGAAGAAGTGAAATACAAATGAAATAGATGCGCACAGGTTTAAGGTTATTTTTTGCTTTTTGAAAACGTGGTTTTTTAGATTAATTTTTTAATCTACTAAATTTTTTTTTCAAATATGGTACTGTAAACCGCATCTCTTATTCCCTGAGGAATAGGATGCGTGTTCATTTGTGAGTGATTGAATGATCTCGGCTGTGGGCCCGTGAAAGGGCGAATGAATAAAGTCGTCCCTATCTCACCCATTGACAATGACGGACGTCATTTTTGTCTTGCCTCGGTATCCAGGGAGGAGACACGCAGCAGTGTTGGACCGGCACGGACAACAAGGCTATTTACGCGGCGCCTGTTGTGGGCGACGGACTGAAGAACCAGGCGTCGAACCCGGAGGTGTCCGTGGACCAGTTCGCCGCCGACACGACGATCAACGACCAGATCCTCGACCTCAAGCTCATTATCTCCAAGCTGATGAAGGCCCACGACGGCGTCAATGTTGATTGGATCGACTACGGTCAGTCATGTGGGCCCCATTCGTGTTTTGTTTTGTTTTTTTTTTTCGCATTCGTTTCCATTATTTACAGTGTGTTTCGTGTTAATAATCTCACCATGTGAGTGCAAAAGGGAGGAATCATATTTTGGGCCGATCTACAATATTTACTCGAGTACCATGCGCCATCAAGCACAGCGCGCACCCCCATTTTTCCACCAAAAATTAGTTCAGAAACCTATCCCCGTGTAAGACGCGCACCCCAGATTTTGTTGTTGCGGAAAATCAAAAAAAGTGAAATTAAGTTGAAATGTGAACATTTTTTTTTTTTTAATTCATTTTTCCTCATTATTTTGTCTTTCTCTATCTACAGAAGCAGTTAAAATGCATTTTCAATGTAGGACAGCTTCCTCAATTAGATGAATATTACCCCCTTCCTTTACTTACTGTTGCATCTCCAAGGGATGAAAGAAATTGAGCCATTATTCCCCATGCAGGAAGAGACTTGGAGCCACACTTTTCCTCTTCAATTGTTTTACTTGGATGTGAGGGGTACTGGTTTTGGGAATTTGTCTCTGAAATGTATCCCCAAGTATTTTTCTGTTTCAATTTCTAGAAAAAAGGTGCGCGTGGTACTTGAGTTAATACGTATACCGCCATTGCAATGTCAAATACCCGTATTTACTTGAGTACAGTACCACGTTCCCCGCCCTTGAGGAAGACGTGTCTAAAATTTTGATTAAATTGTATGCTCAAAGTGAAACACGCACCCCATTTAAAAAAAAACTGTGATACTGCAATATTATGAAAATAAATTTGAATTAAGACGTGGATTGAACCTGAATTCAATTAATTTTCAATTGTCCCCATGAAAATGAGTTTTTCTGATTAAACTGGTCCAAAATTCAACTGGTTCATATATATTCGTTTTGTTAGTTTTTATCTTGTTGATAACCTTAAATTTCGTCCTCCGTGCAGAACTTACTTGCTTATTCTCAGTATGAGAACATTTTTTAGGCCCCACGGAAAAACGCGTTTCGAATTACAAAAATTTAACCGCATCCAGGAACGGTTTAACGGAGGCAGACGTTGTCTACTCATTTGTATGTCCTTGACCCCATTTTAATCTTTTTTGCATTACACAGAGGACTGGAAATCACCGTCACGATGGAATGAACAGAGTGGAGGCAAGAATGCCGAGGACAAATCCGGTCGTGGGCGGAACCGTCAGCAGTCGAGGACGAAAAGTGGCAGCTCTGGCGACGGGAACGACGCAAACGACGGCAGTAAAAAGAAGGAACGTTACCCCTACGCGTATCCCTGGGCATCGGGGATGGCGAAGGAAGAGGACGGCGAGGAAGGGTCCGGCGCCGTGCCACCGTCGTCGTCGACGACGACGACGCACCGCCGCCCGGGCAAGGAGGACGTGGAGTTGGAGGGTAGTGGAGCGGACCGAGGCGTTCCTGAGACGAGGTTGTCTTCTGCGACTGGTGAGAATGAAGTGGCGGCTTTTTTAAAGCTTTGTTCTTTGTCATAACGGGAAGTAGAAAGTGTTTTGGAGGGATACGCGTTCAATTTTCGGAAGCAGTAAAATACAGTGTTTTACAATATGGCCCTGAAATTCTAACGTAATCGGTGCTTTGCCCTTATTGTCCCCATGTCGGATCACGTTTTTCCATAGGCTTCAATGGGAACATATTTAATTGGTTCTCCTGCTCATCAAGAATTGGGAATATAATCCCCGAAATTTCTCCACTTCAAGGTACAGAAAATAACTGTGCTAAAGAAAACTGGGCAGAATCTGAGATTTTGGTATAAGAACGAGCTCCCGAAGCTTAGAACACAAACGAATTTAGCTTCGAAGCGCAAAATTATGTTTTTGATTATGAATTGGAATAATTTTAAGATTCAATTTATTTATAATTTTTAGGAAGGAAGATAGCTCAATTTGTTCAAGAGATATCACGATTTTAGAAAATGAAGTTTCCTTTATTTGTTTTTACGTCGGCAAAGCGTCCGTATATGAAGACATTGTCCAGATCTCGGGGGTTTTTTTAGGTTTCAAGTTTTGTTGAGTCGAATCGTCCGTATGTCGGGGTCCCACTGTAATTTTCAACACTTGTCAAGAACTTGAGGAAGGTTTTCATGGTGTCCTGTCTTTTCTCACTTGGAATGAAAGAAGTCGCACATTTTTTTCTTTAGTGAACATTAGTTTCCTTCAGTGTTGTGAAGTTTTCGACAGTTTTGTCGTCTTTAGGTTCAGCTCTTGCTCATTTGTCTCGTCGAGTCTGGAACCTTTTTTAGTCAAGTCTGTTCACTGCAAAGGTGAAAGCCTTTTCGTACAGTATCAAATGCGCGTGTGTTCAGCACCTGTTTTTACGATGTAAAATCATCATTTGCAAGTCTGGAATTTAAGGCGTTTAACTTCGCCTCTAATTTTGTCTGGCGGAACTCCAGCATGGCGGCATTAGAAAATGACATCTTTCTGGGCTATTAATTACCGTTTCCAAACTGCTTCGTGATCGGGAAGAACCCGTTTTTCCCCGTGTGGATAAAACTCGAGCTGGCTTTTTGAAAATCAGCTCGTGTCTTGTGAAATAGGATGGATTGTGTTTATCTCGAATTACGTTCAATCTCGTGTCTGATTGCAGATTTATTGAGTCACGCGGATGACGAAGATTTCCCGTATGTGCCGGCCGGCACAATAAGCGGTCGGCGGAATTTCGAAGACGAAGGCTCTGGTTTCAGTGGAGTCGTTCTTCCCCCGTCGCCCGGCTCTCGGCCGCCTGCTCCTCCGATTTCCGGTGAAGCCGTGGACGACTTGCTTCCTCGTCGGTACGCATGAAACTACGAACAAACAGCTTTAGAAAACAAAAAGGAAAAAAAAAGATATTAATTCCGAGGTAGTTTTCAAAGTTGGGACGCAGTTCCGTCCTGGCAAAAACAGCGAGGCACGGCGTTTGCCGGTATACTTCGCATCGATCTGGAAATTTATTGCATGAGTCTCGCTTGGAACTGCTTATGTTTGTACAACTAAGTGTTCTCATCTGGAGTTGAGGTTGCTTTCAATAGGATTAGAAAGGCTTATGTATGGTTATTTGAGTTTAGAGAAGGTTGGTTTTCTTTTTTTAAATTTAGGTTTGGTAAGTTAGATTACAAGTTAGGTTTGGTCTAGGTTAGCAAAGGTCAGTCAGATTAGGAAACTTTTCATCAGTGTTCCCAAATCCGTGGACTGGCGCTGGTCTGCAGTAAGTTTTTTGCCAGTTTGCGAGAAATTTTCTGCAGCACATAAAATTATCAAAAGTTGCAATGAAGTCAATTATCTTCATGTGAAATTTCAGAAAAACAGTGGCAGTTGAAAGTATCTGATGAATAATGAAAGTTGGCTTGTCTCCTATATAACACTGCAGAGACATATGCACCTGCTGATATAAATTATTTTAATTTGTCATACTGAGAAACCTTTCTTCAAGCCCACCTTTCTATTTTTTTTTTTTACTGAAATTCATTTATAGTTTCCTCATTGGTGCTTAATTGAATTTTTTTCAAAGAAAGCAAACTTTTAAATGCCGTACATTCCATAAAGTCTTTCAAGCAGCACTTTTTGAGTTTGCAAAAATGTGAAAATTTGCTGGTCTGTGGACAATTTTAAAGAAACTTTGCAGGTCTACAAAGAAATTTATGGAAATTTGCTGGTCTGTGGGCCCAAAAGGTTGGGGAACACTGCTTTAAACTGTACGTTTCAAAAATCTTTTTACAATTGAACCTTGATGATTTGCGCCTCCCTAAGTCAAAATTTTTCTAGTCCCTGTCTTATTTTCCTTGGAAACTGTGCATTAAAAACCTCTGTAACTCTAATGCTTTTCCTTTCAAACATCCATAACTCAAATTTTCGGGGTTCTTTGTCAATCATTTTCTTGACACAGAAAAAAAGCCATAAAAAATGATGTGTTTTTAAAGTAAATGAAAGACAAATTGGGCAAACAAACATCTGCTTCCAAGTTCAGCATCCTGTCAACTCATTTAAGAAGCAAATTAAGGCCCACAATATCATCATCTACTGTATAATACTGTATCCTGCAATTTTTTTTATCTTTCCCGCAAAAAAGTGCTTGTTCACCTAACTTGAAACCTCTACAAGTCAAATTTTTTTCTAGTCCCTTGAAATTTGACTCACGAGGGTCAAGCATATTTGGATAAAATGTCCTTCTGTTCATTAATACCCTTTGATTGCTGCAGCAATGACATCTAGTCTTTTTTTCTGAAGTTGAAGGGCAGTATGGAACCGGCCCCGAAGTAAGTTCTGCCGAACTATTTACATCAGGTGTCGTCTGGCTTTCGTTACGAATCCAGGATTAACATTAAAGTTAGGATTTTTTTTAATACTGTATCGGGTGTATTCTTGTTCAGGTTCGAAGAGCCTAATGACTTCAGGCGACACCTTCCCGACGTTTAAAAAAGCAAAGTTGTGTTGAAGAAGAAGAAAAATATATGCTTTATTATGTGGCATTTGACGTGACGCTTCAGGTACAAGAACAATCAGAATGGTGTACTGATGAAGGACGTCGGAGGTGCTCCGAAGCCATCAACGACGACGACGACGTTCAGGAGCGTGACGCCGACGACGTTCGTCGACAGGTCGCCGGTGATGACGACGACGCCGCCGCCGCCCAGGTCCAAGATTACCAAGTCGTCGTCGCCGAGCGCCACGAAACGGAGCTCGCAACAGTCGCTTTTGTGGACAGTGTTCACGCCCATGTTCGTCACTTGGGTCGGTGGTATCTTCGTGTGATCTTCTCGACGACGTCTTCGCTGCTGTTTCATGAGTGCCACGAGGGGGAATGTGGGAAGAACGACACGACATCTCCTCTCTGGGCAGGGAAAACCCGCCGAGTTGGGGGGGTTTTCTTTCTTTCTTTTTTTTTTGCAGGGTTCCACGAAGAAATGGTGCCTCTTAAGTAATTTGTCTCGTTGGAATTGTTGTTCGTTGTTCTGAGACGTTTTGAGTCGATTTTGGGACTTTGTCTCGGGGTTGGTTCGAGGCACCATTTTGATAAATGAGGTTTCTTTTTTTCTGGACCGATGATGCGTTTGCATCATAACCCTAGTCAACGACATCTTATATGAAAAAGCTTCGCACATTGATGTTTGTTTTGATGGAAAAAAAAAACAAAACAAAACCTGCCGCGTTTTGTGGAGATCTTGGGGCATGTTTAACAGGAATTAAGTTCACGGCAATTTCTAAATCCCCGGAAGTGCGACGTACGAGAATTTTTTTCAAAAGGTTTACTAGTCATTTTCCAGTCATTGGAGGCATTCCACCGTCGAGGCAAAATCTGCGTGGCTATGGTTTTCATATTTTGCATTGCCTTGTTCTAGCATTTTACTGTACTGTACTTGTGTGTCTTGGAGACGAAGATTGACGACGAGGCAGCTGGAAAGCACAAATGATTGAAGTTTCATCGCTGCGCAATTCTTGCTGTTTGTTGCAATCTTTTTCAGTGTTTTTCAACGAAATAACTAATCGGTGATGAAGTCTTCAATTTTTTTTGAAAGCAGCGTCCTCAAATTTTGAATTTGGCACAATGTAAACGACGCAGCAAATGACGATGGAAATTTTCAGAAATTTTTGGCAGCGATTTAAAAATCTTGGGAGAAGGACGGAGAAATTTCTGTGTGGAAATGAGCATTTTTAAAAAGGAAACTTGAAAAGAAAATTGGTGTTGAATGTCGTTTGCCACCGTATTTTTCATCACAGAAATGATGCGTGAGGCAAATGAAAGCTCGGTCGGCCGACTCCGATGACAGTATTATGACCCTCGGGAACTTTTTGAAAACTTCCTCTCGTATTTCAGTTCATCTCTCCCACACAAAAAATAAATGTCTGTACTTCGAATTCAATGTTTAAAGAGAGAGAAAGAAAGAAAAAAATCAAAGAAAACTGCATTTCGAATCGAGCCGCAAGTTGTGTGAAAGCCCATGAACTTTCTCCTTCCAAGATGGATCCCCTTTTCGCGACAGATGGAATGTGATATAACCGGGGGGAGCAGCAGAAAGCAAGACAGCTTTTTGGCTAGTGGATGTTGGGATTTTTGGGAATAATGCTACTAGTAGACGAAGGCAACAGGTCGTGTGATAAACGCTCTTTGTTGTGAGCTGAGGAGACGAAGCTGCTTGTGTGTGGAATGATTCCGGCATCCGTCTTCCCCAGGTGGAAGATGTGCAAAATGAGGGAAAAAGAAGGTTGATACCCAGCGTGTCGAGAGAGAGAGGAACAAAGGCTCGTGATTTTTATTTCTCTTTTTCTTTTTGGTTATGACAATTTTTGCTATGTGTGAAAGTGTATGTATATATGTATACAATATATATATATATATATATTAGCATTTACAACGTGTTCATGGACAGCAATTTCCAACGTAGAGCACGTGGTTATAAAACTTTTGAGCTTGAATTTGCAGTTGAACCTTGATAACTCAAACTTCCCAATCATGTCTCTGTCTGAATTCCCTTTGACACGATGCATTAAAAGCCTCCCTAACTCAAAGTCTTTCCCCCCCAAAAAAAAACCTGCATAAGTTGAATTTTCTGGAGGTGTAATGGTTGTTATTTTGTTGACACAGGAATGAGAAAGCAATAAAAAGGCAGCTGGATGTGTTTTGAAAGTGAGCTAATGACAAATTGGCTAAATGAACCCTTGCCTTCAAGTTCAGGATTTCTGTCGGCTCATTCAATAAGAAGCAATTTCAGGCGCAGAATATCTCCCAATTACAATTTTTCGCAATTTTAACTTTCCTTCTCTTGACAGAAATGCTTGTTTTCCTGACTCAAAACCTCCCTAACTTGAATTTTTGTTGCTGGTCCTTTGAAGTTTGACTTGAAGAGGTTCGATTGTATTCATCTTTATGAATTCTCCCTTCAGATTTTGTGCGAGAAGAACGTGGTTTTCCTTTTTTTTTTGTGGACTGAATGCGAACGAGTGTTTTTCCTTTTAATGTATTTTTTTTTAGAAATTACTGATCAATTTTCGAAGTTTGGTTCTGAAAATTGAAGCTCCTGCGTCTGAAACGGAAAAGATTTCTCGAATTTTATCAGTATTGCACTTCCTGATAAATTCGAGGAAAATGCTGAGAAAAACTTGGTTCCGTTTTTTTTTTTTTTTTTTTTGTCGGAAAGATTTTGATGCTTATTTATTTTGTGATATTCCTGATTTGGCGGGGATGAATGAATGAAAGGGGTTGAACGTGTTTCTTTGTTGTTGTTTTTTTTTAAGGTGTAAGATCGGTGTTCTTGAGATACAATGCAGTACAGTGTGGCCTCTGCGTGCGGGCATGAACTGTTTTTCGTGAGTGTCCTCATTTCGAAGCGCAATTTTAAAATACCTATTTCTATGTGGAGACAAATTAAGAATACGTGTGCGTTATCCAAGAGAACCAATTTCAACTGGCATGATGTGTTACATCTGCTCCGAAAAGTCCAAGATTATGACAGATTCTGTAAAGATCAGTTTTCGGCGAACGAAAATTCGCGTTGAAAGGGAATATCGGTTTCGGAACTCACTTCGTTCAACGCGTCCAGGAATGCGTTTCTCATTTCAAATAATGTTCGCATTTTGGGGGCCGCAGTGTATTTACATATGTTTTTTTTTTAATTGGCGTATAGCAGACGTAGATGAGGAGCTTATTGAAGATAGTTATAGGCTACCATGTCCCGATTCATGACTGTGTCAAAGATAGTTTGATTGATTGAATGAACGACTGACTTCCGGATGATTACACTTGATTGTTGGCTAATTATGCGACGTGTATCCGTTGCATTGATGTTCCCGTGTCGGTTGTGTGGGCTGTTCCTTCTTACTACGGTGCGTTTGACGCGGCTTTGATACTACAGATAATTCGTCAATTTTTGTGTAACACTGTTTCTTGAAATGTATGGGATTCCAGTAACAAAGTCTACGATTCGATGGATGTGTTTTGACAAGGTAAGCTTTAGCTGTGGATCGAGGATTTTGATATCAGAACAATGACATCCTGTTCTTTACGGAAATGTGTCGTCATAATCCCGCTGCTATGGATGGGTGTTCGTTATTTTCTGCGAGTGACGCGACACCTACTTACAGTTCACCAAAGCATTGGGAAACATTTTAACAAAATGCACATTTGGTAGTACCGTGTACTGTAGGTATTCGCGGTTCAAAGGCAGAGAGAGGGAAACGGCAATTCACAGCTGAAATAATGGTATTTTCCGTCCAAAGAAATGAACGATTATATACATAGGACCGTATATTGAACCCATATATATAGGGTACATAAGGCATATTGAGTGATGTGTTTGAATACATGCCAGTATATTGCTGGATTTCTCGCAGCTAAACCAATACCAGAAAGAATAATATATTGTACAGTGAATGTTGGATGCTAATATATACAGTATACGGTACCTACATGCACTGCGTACGAAAATTGCGATATATATATAAAGATAAGATGGTTTGACATCTGCTGAGGAATAGCTGCATTCCAGTTGTTAATAGTGTTCAGCAGTATGTCACAGCTCAACATTTCAATGCTGAATTATTCCTCTTGCTTGTGCAATTATACTGTTGTCGTTGTCCAAGAGATTTTTATTCTGTTTTTCATTCCCACAAATTTATTTTATTACAGTGTTTCAAGACATATTCTTGCGCAATAAATGCATGATGAGAAATGAAATATGCGTGTCTGCATCAGCAAAACAGCAAATCATTTATATACTGTATACATGCAGAATAATCATCATTTCTTAGCATTAAACAGTACAGTATACAGCTGTACATGTATATATTTAGCAATGTCTTACAGTATTATTATTATTTGTGTCTCTTATATAATTGTTTCTGATGCATGAATGATGACATCTGAAAAATTTCAAAGCATTTTGAGGGAAATTTTTGGAAACACGTACTGCTGCTGCATACGTACCGCATAGCTGGAATAAGATGATATCACAGTGTTTATAGTGATGACAACAAGTACTGCGTATTTATTATACTTCAGGACGGCTGCTGTGTGTTCGTATGACATCTATATACAGTACTGCTGTACAGCAATAATGTATATGTACGATATAATGGGAAATGCTGATGTTATATGAAGAAAGAGATTGATTCGGAGTAGAATCCTGTTGAAGAGAAACACTTACTGTATATATATCCGTGTCAGCACCCTGACAGCTCACAGCAAGCATTCGAAAATGGGAGAGGGAAATGTTATTCAGTACAGTGAAGTATTCAAGTATAGTAGTTGAATCAGGATATATATATGTTTCTGAAGACATAGAATACGTCAATGGCCATACCACGTTGAAAGCACCCGTTCTCGTTCGATCACGGCAGTTAAGCAACGTTGGGCCCGGTTAGTACTTGGATGGGAGACCGCCTGGGAACACCAGGTGCTGTTGACTTTTTCCAATTCAGTTTTGATTTGCTTCTTTGTATTTTTTAAATCACAAATTTCATTTTCTGGATGCGTTTGCATTTTCTTAGATGACATAATATTAAAATATTCACTACAAATTTATTGAATGGAATCAAAAAATTATCTTGGCTTTGCAAAACAATTTTAAATGACTCTCTCTTTCAAGTTTTTTAGAACATGTATAGTACAATATACTTTTTGTGTTCACTTCATATCTTTTCCCATAATCGAAGATGGAATCATGGAAAGCTATGTGTCCACATTTCCTTTGGAATTGATTTTTCCGCAGGATGTATATATATATAATCCTGACATTAATTTTCATTTGCACCAAAATTTTGAAGTACAGAGATGATCAGTAAGTACTTCTCAGTATAGATGAGATGGAGTTGTGACACACGCATTTATTACATGTTCCAAGCAAAAAACTTGAAAGAGAGAGTCATTTAAAATTGTTTTGCAAAGCCAAGATAATTTTTTGATTCCATTCAATAAATTTGTAGTGAATATTTTAATATTATGTCATCTAAGAAAATGCAAACGCATCCAGAAAATGAAATTTGTGATTTAAAAAATACAAAGAAGCAAATCAAAACTGAATTGGAAAAAGTCAACAGCACCTGGTGTTCCCAGGCGGTCTCCCATCCAAGTACTAACCGGGCCCAACGTTGCTTACCTGCCGTGATCGAACGAGAACGGGTGCTTTCAACGTGGTATGGCCGTTGACGTATTCTATGTCTTCAGAAACATATATATATCCTGATTCAACTACTATACTTGAATACTTCACTGTACTGAATAACATTTCCCTCTCCCATTTTCGAATGCTTGCTGTGAGCTGTCAGGGTGCTGACACGGATATATATACAGTAAGTGTTTTTCTTCAACAGGATTCTACTCCGAATCAATCTCTTTCTTCATATAACATCAGCATTTCCCATTATATCGTACATATACATTATTGCTGTACAGCAGTACTGTATATAGATGTCATACGAACACACAGCAGCCGTCCTGAAGTATAATAAATACGCAGTACTTGTTGTCATCACTATAAACACTGTGATATCATCTTATTCCAGCTATGCGGTACGTATGCAGCAGCAGTACGTGTTTCCAAAAATTTCCCTCAAAACGCTTTGAAATTTTTCAGATGTCATCATTCATGCATCAGAAACAATTCTAAGAGGCACAAATAATAATCATCATCATCATCATAATATTGCTAAATATTGTACTGCTATATGCTCCTCTGGCTAGCCCATGAGAATTAACGCTGCTTTGCAATACTGTAATAAATAAATCAAGGAACATGAATTGACCAATTTACAGCATAAATGCAATTTAGGGAAATGTCATAACTTCTATATATCACAGCAAAGACATTTTGAGCATGCGATGAATGTAATTAATAAAACATGCGACATACGCTTCTGATGAGAATTGATAATCATAGAATAATTAAGATTCTTTTTCTGAAATCTTGGAGCGAGTATATTTTAAAGGGAAATCAAGCTGAGTCATCAAAGCTGCACGCAAATTACATTTACAGTACTGTATATATTACAGTAAACATGGAATCCTGA
The DNA here is from genome assembly GCA_905338405.1 of Notodromas monacha. Classification (NCBI taxonomy): domain Eukaryota; kingdom Metazoa; phylum Arthropoda; class Ostracoda; order Podocopida; family Cyprididae; genus Notodromas; species Notodromas monacha. Next base: position 73,074 of record CAJPEX010000172.1, on the reverse strand, counting down.
TGCCCAAATACTGTAACAGCATCACTATACAGCATAACGTAGGGAAGTAATTATTCCTGGGAATTTTCTCCAGCAAGATATAGCGCTATAGGTTAATATAACAGGTATTCAGTATTATACGCACTGCTGTATATATATACAGTATACGGTATACTGTATAGCAGCAGATGCGACATTTTTTGTTAACTTTTCATCCGCTCATGCACATAAGAATATGATCTAAAAACGAGGTTTACGAAAATTGAGCTATTCATTATGTATATGTGCAGTACACGGACTTTTCTTCTATAATAATGCAGGTTGTACGTTATTTGGAAATTTTTTGAGAAACAGAGGGTACGTTCAACTTCAACATACAGTATACGCGTAACAGTATTCATATCAACAATATTAGGGTAAAAGTTCTTTTTTTGTTTATCGGATTTTAAGCACAAAATATTGCCATTTTGAGTGAACAGTATACTGCATTTACTGCATAGTATACTCACTATTATGTACTAAATACGCAATATAACATGAACTCTTTTTTTAATTGGAAAACTGGGATGAGCGCGTTTTATACATGGCATGTTTTTTGAGTACCACATAATTTCCATGACAACATTTGAAAAATAAATGTGATTTCTTATATGCATACTTTAAACAACAGAGTAAAATCTATCTACTGTATATGAACACGTTTTTAGAAATGTACTGCTTATGTATTTCTTCCAAAGAATGAAAGGACTGAACGTTTGGAATTGAACCATTGCTCTTGGAAAAATGCAAAACGCACTTAGGTTTTAAATTGTTAAAAACAAAATAATCATTGAAAAAATGGAAAATTACACAAGATGTAGGCAAGTTTGTGTTCAAAACAAGATGAAATTTTCAAAATGTTTTTCTGGCCTGAAAAAGTTTTACCAGCATGTTACAAGAATGAAGAACTTTCACCAGAACTGGAAAGTTTTTTACTTATCATCATGCAGTAAATCTAATTTTTAAAAATCTGAACAAAATGCCAGGCCTTTACAATAGCAAGGGTGACTTCATGCATTTTTTTTTACAGTGGTACCTTATTTTAGAAATATCCAAGGTTAAGCCAAAGTGGGTTAACCTGGGTACTGTACTTAGGGCATTTCTGCAAAGATCTCTTGCTCATTTATGAGTTCCACCTTCTGTAAGTTATTCAAATATGTATTTAGCATACTGAATTTACATTCTGGAAAATAATATTCTTAGACATCTCCCAAAGTTTGTTTCTATCTGTTGCTGCTTTCCTCTCTTTATTTTATGAACATTGATGACATCAAAATTTTTTCATCAGATTCAAATCAGATATACAAAAACGGAATTTTTAACCAAGTTCCTAAAATATTGAACTCTTCTTAAAAATATCCAAGCAAGCTTCACTTTCTACTTAACCATATACGTTTTTAAAATTTATAGTACTGATGTACTGTACTTCATTTATTTTCTTTTTAGCTTGAAATTATTTCTCATGTGGCCACTGAAGTGACTTTACATAAGCATAAGCATATGAAGAAATTATTAAGCACTTAGAATCCGCAAATTCAGTTTATCTCTGAGGCTAAATTCAATTACTGTATATTAAATTCAAACTTCTTGTGATAATTAAGCTTTATGGCGGAGATGAACTTTACTTCCTATCTAAATTCTTTGGTAACTTTTTTGATATTTTTTATTTCATTTCTGTTGTAGATAATTTTGATAATTTGAATCTGATTTCGTTTTTAATAAATATGTTAGCTGGATTTGTTTGAAGGGCTAAATTATGCACACAAAATACTCCAGTTGAAAAATTAAAACAAAATTATTCAGAGGCAATGAATTGAACTTATCATATTCATCTTTTCTACAACAGGAAAATTCTGCTTCTCATTTAACTTCAATCAAAGGATTTTGGCTGCAGTGAAAAACTTGAGGAGGACAACTGTTATTTGCAGCTATCAACTGTTGCATAGTATATATATACTGCTTTAATTGTGACATGTATGATTGTTGTATGGCTTCCTCAATTATTCCCATAAATATACAGCATAGACTCAAACAAATCAAGCTGCTGATGATGTCTCTCAGATTTAAAGCAGGGCTCTTCTTATTATTCAGCTGTGGGAACAATGAGATCAGCAAATTCAAGCTTTGAATACAATGTATAAAATTAAGATCTCACTGAAATTTGCAGGCTTTTTATTGATACTGAGAAAAATATTTGTATTGGGAGGTTAAAATTTCTTGAAATTGAGCAAGCATACTATATTAACGCTTAATATAAAAACCATGCAATTTATTGAAATGTATTCACAACATTCCAAATAAATCAAAACCTGGGCCAAAATAACCAGCATTATTCCTATAAATTGGCATTCAACTCTTGATTTATAGTGTGGCACTATATATCATAATGGTATACATGGCTCTTTCCATGTTATTGTGTTCCTCTTGCAGCAATTATTGAAACTTCTGTATATACAGTATGTTTAATTTGTCTGCATTACTTTTCCATATTTTATAGGAAAAATTAGCTACTCAAAGTGTTCAAGAAAATATTATCCAAAGCAATCTAAGATTAACTATTCTTGGTGAAGAATAGTTAATCTTTAATTTGCATGTAAAGGAAAGCTGTGAATAAACACACAGCTGTGAGGAAAGCATACTTGCAGCCATATAAGGAATGAATGCAAGTATTCCCAATGTAATCATTAACTTATCTTGAAATAGCCTCTATATATTGAAACCCTTGGAAAAGCCATTAATAAAATGTGTCAGAAGGACCAGTAACCTGGAAATGAAACACAGTATAGTTCAAGGATGCTGGTATACAAACAGCAGGTATATAATGGGAAGGGAATACTGAAAATGAAGGGCTTAAGCATAAAATGTCTACAATTCTCCCTGTCTAATTGTGATGAGGCACAGTTTGGAAAACTGAAGAAACTGAAGAGCTGTCATTGAGTTTCTTTGCAAATGAATATACAGTGAGACCCCAAGATGCAGACATAATTGGTGCTTCAAGAGTGTCTCTAAGTTAAAATGTCCCTATGTTGAGTCTCATTTTCCCTTAGACTTCAATTATATAACTTATAATTGGTGTTTTATGTACAAAATACACATCATAATTGGGTGAAAACAAAAATTGTCTCCCAACTTGAACTGATTCCAATCAATATATTTTAACACAATATGGCCATTTGGGGAATGGAATACTGATACCTCTGTACAGTACATAGAAATGTTGGCATTATCTGTAAAAATAATATTCAAGTAAAAAAGAGGAAAAGGAGGTCCCACTCTGCTGGAGGTAATTTTTATAAAATTAGCTAAATGGGGGCGGGGTAAATTGTTGAGAGAAATGCCCAAGAACTTTTCGTACATCAATTTTAGGGTTGGAAATACCTGTTTCTTGTAATTTCGCATGAAATTAATTTGCAGTTTTATCACAAAATGTCCCTATGTTGAGTCAGTGTCCTCATGTTGGGCCTTTTTTTATTGAATTTTTATGGGAAAATAAGTGCCCCTATGTCAAATTGTCTGCAGGTCAAGGTGTCTGCATGTGGGGTCTCACTGTATTTGTATACTATATACAGTATATTCCCTGGCACAATTTGTGAGTGACAAATTGCCAAATAGATGACCAAAAGGACAGTAATATGTATCATCAGGAATCATCATGGCAGCTATAATTCAGACTGCAGAGTGAATAAAACCTGCAAGCACAGCATATGCCATAAATACATAAAATGTCACTCAAATACAGAAAAAAATAATTTCAAAAATGCAAAAATGTAATTTCAAATTTGTATATAAGGATATATTCATTTAACAACGCCTTGCTCATGATGATGCCATTATATATGAGCAACAGTATACCTTGAATGCTTTCCCCTTTTTTATAATTTCTCCATAATTGTCTGACCTTTATTGTGAGACTAGCTTAACTCCAGCAAGATACTAAATCAGCACGTTATTCAGAACATGAATTTCAACAAACTTAATATACATGCAGTATTGTATACATGAAGAAATACTATTTCAAAGGTGGCATCATACTTGTGATGGTCCTCTTTTATTCATGAAGACGTGGGTATATATCGCTACTACGAAACAAGAATTAACTGTACAGCATATACTGTATACTGTATATATATAGGGTACCTCTGGAATGCCAGATTAATCATGTCAGCTATTTAAATAGATCCCCTCTGTATATACAACATAGGTACATTACATCAAACTAAACTCCCAACATACTTCAGTTATTACTTCTCAATCCTGACGATATACTAATAGCATCGAAAAATAAAACTTTTCCAGGGAATTCTTCCGCAGGTCACCAACACCACCCCAACAGCATCTGCAGGAATGGGAACAGCGTTATACAGGTATTGCAAGGAATGGATTTTAAGGAATGCCCCACCCAAGGACAGATGAGGCTCCCAGGTTTCCACAGCACACACACACACACACACACACTCGCATGTGTGCCGGCTGGCTGGCAGACAGGTATAGCCGGGAGGGTACCGGCGGCAGACAGACAGACAGAAATACATACTGTACATGCATACATAGAGACGGACAGAGAAAGCGCGCGCGCTGACCCCAGAGGACAAAGACCCGGCGCTGGGCATATGCGTGCCATAGTTCTGTGTCCTACGGAGAGTTTGTCCGCGAAGGAAAGGTTCATCATGATACAGTACAATACTGAAGTATAAAACTTCATTCGATTATTCATAGTATTAGCCATAGTATATTAGCGTGTAATATATATGTCTGCTGATATGCTCGAGGTTCATTTGCATTGATGTATCTTTGTGTGGAAGATTATATTTGCTGATTTCATTTGAAGTACAATATATACACTATTCAGACAGGTGACGACAGGTCCATCATCAAAGTACAATACTGTATCTTCATCACGGAATGCAGTAATGTATTCATCGGAATCTATGGGCATAAGAAAATATACCTCGAAACAAATTAGTTTATTGGGATTTGAAATGTGCATTAGATAAAATGCAATTTGAATTTCTTTGTAATAAATTCTTCGATGCGTGCATGATATCTCCCTGGCTGTGTTGTACATGAGATCTTCCTGTACTGCATACAGTTTAACCTCTCTAAGTCAAATTTCAAGGGACAAGCAAAAAAAATTCAATTTTTATTGATTTTTTCTTTCCTGTTTCACTAAAATAATAGCCTGAAGGCCTCAAAGAATTTGACTGCTGTCAGTTTTAGAGGGAAAGCCTTCAAGTTAGGGAGGTTCTTAATACAGTACATTCTTTCTATAAGGTGGAGGCTTGAAAAAAAAAGTGGCCAGGGAGGTGACTTGACTTTTAGTGAGGTTAAAACTTAGCAAGGTTCAATTGTAAGATGTATTATAGCTCACAGACACAACTGGAAGATCTTGATCACTTATCTTGGTCAGGTTGGTCTCAATGTGAGGTGAAGGATAAAGTATGCATGCACCCCATAAAAAAATTTGTGGATAACAATTATTATTACAAGAAATAATTGATTACAGAAAAATAATTTTATAAGTCCCTGCTTTGCAGTATCCAGCAATACCTAAGATAATGTTATGCAAGCTTCTCTAAAACAAAGCTATGTTTACCTAGTTCCAATGGCTTCAAAATGTAACAAGATTTTTTACTGTTTCATAATCAATGGCAGTAATTATTGTGCAGCAGTCCTACTGAAGGCCAGGATTTCCATCCCCAAATCATGTCCCGGCTGTTCAAAGAAGCCATCGTACAAGCTGGGAGTGTTATACAGTATTGTAGCGCAGTATACATCAGTATACACACTCTGGTCTCTCACCCCCTCCTACCGCATCATCGCGGAATATACATGGTCGGCAGGAAACAGGCCACCCAATACAGTGCGGGCTGGACAATACAGAAAACCGAGCAGTACAGGACTATATATATACACGTATACAGAATATATACGTGCATATAGAAATACAGTATTGTACTGCACTGTATTCGTGGCTTCTAAGTAGGGGAACCGGCATTGCACTGGGATGAGATTCGTAACCCCCCTCATGCAGTGAAAAACCAGCGCGCGGGTTCGAACATCCTGGCTGCCGTTTCCATCATCTTTCTGGTTCTTTGGCCCTTATTTCTTGAATGACGCCGTGTCTTTCTCTCTTCTTCACCCTCCTGTGCTGTAGCCTGATGAAGCAGGGCGGAATCCTGGGAACATATACTCTCCGGAATTCAGCCAGCTGCTATATGGGAGGAATAATGCCATGAAATAGAAGGAAAGGAGGGTTGTGTATTGAGGGTGACAAGCTGCTCGCAATGGCTTCTTCCCAGCATGAGCAGTTGTAGGGTGGAGTATAGACAAGCAGGAAGAGGGTGTACCGCGAGTATCCTTCTCCTATCCAGGACGTTCACAAAATCAATGAAGCACAGTGACTTCATTTGCAAAATTACATGTCATCAATTTGCTTGCAAACATTTCGAGCGTGGTAGTCGACAGAAAGTTTTAGAAGCTGACAATAGAAAAAGACCTTTCAATGAAATTTGAATGCAAAAATAATGGCAGCACAGGCTTTCTGCTTTTCTGACTTCATGAAGTATTAGCTTATTCACATGATTTTCTGAATGTTTCAAGCATCTACATTTTCTCTCTTCATACCCTGCAATATTAGGGCAGTGTTCATGTGACAATTTATGAAAGGATTCTCAGTTTCTTTACATTGAGACCTTCTTCATCAGCTGTAAGAGTAAAACCATCATCCATGAAACAATTTTGTCAAGATTATGCAGAGAGACATCTACAAATGCATCTCTGTAACCAAAAATCCAGGCGCATAAAACCAATTTGAAATTTCACATTTTCCTCGGACAAGTTGTGAAATCTATAAGCTGTACATGGAGATTCATGCAGCTGACCCCCCCCCCCCCCAAAAAAAAAAATTATACAGCATCATTCAAATGAACTGTCCCTACAGCGAAATACAAGGGAACATGATGAACAAATTTGCTTTCACAGAACGCCTTTACATGGTGAGAGAGCCTGCTTTGGGACTAAACATATTACACATAGATGAAAATTGTAATAGACGATGATTATAGGGAGAATCTGTAAAAAAAAATAAAATACAGTACATCAATGTTCAGCCAGACATTTAAATTCGCAGTAAAATTCATGGGAATACTAGCAGCACAAACCAAATTGTAGAACACACATTCAAAGAAGGAGCAATAATACTGTATACACCATTGTCAAGGTACTTGAACAAAAGTTTAATGCATAGTTGATGAGCCCAAGTCTGACTTTCAGCATTCCAAATCCACAGAAAAAGGGGCCATGGTCGGACTTGTAGAGGCAAAAGAGTGATGCAAAGTGTTTGAAGGCCCAAGTGCAGTACACAGGACGGTGACTGGATCCAACGGCTAATAGCGGCACGCAACTTCTAACAAACTGCAAAACCCTGAAGAATCCGCGAGAACTATGCCACAGCTGTCCCGTATCTTTGAGTGTACCGGCCTCCCCCACTAGGAGAGAGCCCTAAGGGGAGGACAAAGGGAACGCAGGCACGTCGGCGCGCGGGAAATGAAAGGCGGCTCGGTCGTCGGTGGTGCATCCCCAAAATAAAGGGAATGCTGCATCAACTCTCCTCTCCAGACCGGCATGGCAGTCTCGCGCCGGTCAACCGCTCCGTACAGGTTGATGAAAGGGCTGAATCTCACTTGAGGTGCCTTCAGTTTAAGAGCATCACAAACTACGATGAATACATGCTCACTGAATGAAAAAACGGTGTCTGAAATTGCGCATTAGACGTGCACAACATCCCTCTCTAACCTTCACAGCCAGGGTGGCATGATTTGGTATAATACACGGATGATTCCATGCGAAACAATGTTGAGGTTATCAACAGACTAAGCAAGATGGTGCAGCTTGACAGTACACTCATTGATGGAGCAGAACCAACAGTTTACAATGTACATCAGTGACGCAACAACCCTAATTGGAAGCCAGCCCTGCATAGTTACCTGCGCAATAATGAAAGAGATAATACTCTTCCAGATGCAGAAGGAGGCTATAAGGTCATGCTCATATGCATCAACCACCCTAGCGCAAGCTCAAATATATACCTGCATTACACTCAGAATAACACCCCCACCCCATCAGCTACTAGTGTCATAAACTTACTCTCGCGCGCAAAATCTCAATCAGATGTGTACATTTAACAATCCCCTGCCAATTTAAACTGTCGTCTAACCAGAAACATGTTCATGTACTGAAGAAGAGGTCTGGGGAAATGAGTAGAGGAAGACAAGAACGAAGAAGATTCATCGCTCAAACAGCTCAACATTTTCCAGCTTTGCCCACCTCACTTTTTTGTTATAAAAAACTCGATCAACATGCAAGAAAGGAAAACGAACCCATTCGCACAAAAAAACCACATCACCTCGCGGACCAAATAATCATTTCCAACCTATCTGAACTGAAGTGTCTAGGATGTGAAAATGACCTCTTCCCTGGGCACAACGATCAACTTTCAACCTTACACGCTTTGTATTTGCCAATCTCGAAACGAATCACGCAGCCCTGCAACGCGCTTCGAGCAGAAAACGGTCACGCACGCCGTCTCCACGATCCGCGCTCGGAGATCAGAAGTGACTTAGATGAGCGCGGCGCGGAGACACTAACGGGTGAGAAACCGATAGACAAACTGAACTCGTACAAAATTATCGGGATGCCTGAGAAACGTGAGAAAATCGAGGTCACCAGACAGCGCGATGTTTTACGAACGCAATGTGCCAGCTCAAGGACAGTTACATCAGACGCCAAAGATCGAAAAGGCGCGGAGAGAAAACGAATTTCCATAACATAGCAGCTTGTTCAAGCGTCGTCCTCGTCCTCTTCACCGTCATCACCTTCGTTTTCTTCTTCCTCACCTGCGAAATCACCATAAGGACACCCTTAGCACTTTCACCTCAAGTCATTGGTCACTTCGTTCGCTCACCCTCTGCGTCCTCGTCGAGTTCTTCTTCCTCGGCGACGTCTTCATCGTCAGGCTCCTCCTCCTCATCCTCGGCGTCTACCTTCTCGTCATCTTCGGCATCACCGTTCTCCTCGGCCTTCTTTTGCTTCTTCGTGTCCTTCTCGGCTTCCTGATGAGATACGAGAAATTCAGACACCATGTACCACCACTACACACTTCACGAACACACCTCAGCCTTTCGCTTCCCCTTCAGCTCCGCGGCATCGGCTTCCGCAACCTTCTCCACTGCAACATCTTTGCCGTCAGCACTCATGATTCAGAACGACGTACTTACGAACCGGAAAAAAATTCAAATGTTCAACCGACACAGATGCCTCGTCCAGTCGTGCACTATTCCTCCGTCGTCGTACGAATGCCGGTTTGCAACGCTCGCAGAGGGCAGCACGCACGAATACGCAGATTTGGACGTACCTATTTGCGTTCGTTTTTCGACAGAAAAACCCTGTAAGGGGTAAAAGTGTGCACATAATGATTTTAAAATTTTTTTTTAATCATTTCGCATAACAAAATATTGCATATAATGAACTTAAAAGTGTAAAATCGTTTGATGTTCGTACTTCCATTAGGCTAGCGGCTAGACCAATTCCAAGATGGCGAAGCGCTATGTGCGGTTAAGCCGGCCTCTCGTGGAAGCAGGTATGCCAGATTGGTTTTGTGCTGTATGTTTTGGTGTACGAGGTGTGCCAAAAGTACATTACTTCACATCAAGAAGTATTGTGGGTTGATCAGTCGGCGAAGAGGTGCGAGATAAGTATGGTGCGTGGTGACGTCGTTCGGAAGTATTTGCGCGAGACAAGTTCTAGGAAATGATTGTGTCACCTATGAGAAGGCGAGGATTTGACGGGAAGTGATCGCTTGGATTTTCTTTCGAGTACGGAGTAGCGCAACTGCGTTCGATTAATTGTTGAGCAGCTGTTATTTTTGTGATATACATTACAACGTATGATTTTTCGTCTCACGTTTGAAACTCCTGTTTTTGCAGACGTGTTGATTATCATTTTCTGTATGTGAATGGAATGATGAGCGTCGATTTCTGCTGTGACCAAGTCGAATGGCCGCTGGAAAACCTGGTGCGTATCACTTTTTAGAGCTTGGCTCCCTTCAAGTGGGATAGCTCCGATTTTTGTTGTTTTTTTGTCCTGGACGAAGAGCTTTAGAGAGGATTTGATGGACGAAGTATTGCTGCCTTGATTTTTGTGTTATTTTGCCGTGTAAAAGTTTCCCATCGGACGCGATCTTGTGTGTTTGATCATCGGATTTTATTGTTGTGTTGTTATGTACAGGATCTTGCGTCATGACGCTCAAGTCGCAGCCCGAACGTCATCTTTTCTGCTCATTCCTCTTTCTCAACGGACTCGTATTTGCTACCGCACCTCCCGCTGATGTCACTCTCGATGAGAAAGCGAAGTATGATCACAAGGTTGATAGTCTCAACATACTTCTATACACTGCGCTTCTGTCGCTGACTGTCGTGACTGTATGGATGTTCAAGCATCGTCGTGTGCGCTACCTTCATGAAACGGGTCTTGCCGTTGCGTATGGATTGATTGTAGGCGCGATCATGAAATACTCCGCGACAGGAACCAGAATTAGCCACATATCGTTCGACACCGCCGATACAGGTTGGAACGAAACCATCCCACCGGACCGCGTTTGGTTATCCATGAACATATCAGATAAAGCGGATTCGCCGGCAGTACGAGGTGTTTTCGCGTATGGCTTCGAAGGCCGTATTTCAGGCGCTGAAAACGAGTTCGAGGTGAAAGCCACTTTCGATCCGGAGATTTTTTTCAACATCCTGCTCCCACCGATAATTTTCAACGCTGGATACAGTATGAAGAGGAGGTACTTCTTCCGGAATCTCGGTGCTATCATGACGCTTGCGTTCGTAGGAACTGTGATTTCAGCTGCGACTGTGGCCGGAATAATTTACGGGGTAGTGACAGTTTTCGATCCCGGCAGTGGCACGATATCGTTTGCTGATTGCTTGTACTTCGGCTCAATGATATCTGCTACTGACCCAGTCACTGTGCTTGCAATTTTCAACGATCTGCACGTGGATGTGACTCTGTATGCCCTGGTCTTTGGGGAGTCGATACTGAATGACGCTGTAGCAATCGTTCTCACGGAGAGTGTTAGAGACTACCAGAGCAAAATCGGTCAAGGGAACTTTGAAGCCATCTTTTCGTCGCTCGGAAGTTTTGCGAGCAAGTTCGGCTTCTCTTTCATGTTGGGATCCGGAATGGGATGCTTGACTGCGATTCTGACAAAGTTTACGAGATTGTCAGACTTTCCGTTGCTGGAGTCGTCGCTGTTCGTGCTGATGTCGTATTCCGCCTTTTTGATGGCCGAAGCCTCGGATCTCACTGGCATCGTGGCTGTGCTATTTTGCGGGATTTGTCAGGCGCATTACACGTATAACAATTTGTCCGGAAGCTCAAAATACAGAACGAAGGAGTTCTTCGAGCTGTTGAACTTTCTGGCAGAGAATTTCATCTTCTGCTACATCGGAGTTTCGCTGTTCACCTTCCCCTACCACAACTTCAACGTTTTCTTCATCGTTGGAGCATTTGTAAGTGATATTCTGGGCCTTCAATTGCTTCTTTTACTGTATTACTTGGAGGCAAAGGTTCATTTGCCCAATGAATCCTTCACTTCCTTTCAAAACACAATTAGTTGCATTTTTATTGCTTTTCTCTTTCCTGTGTCGGTAAAGGAATATTGTGAAGGCCTTCAGAAAATTCTAGTTATGGAGGGTTGAGGAGGAAAGTGCACTTGGAGGCAAAGGTTCATTTGTCCAATGAATCCTTCACTTCCTTTCAAAACACATTTAGTTGCATTTTTATTGCTTTTCTCTTTCCTGTGTCGGTAAAGGAATATTGTGAAGGCCTTCAGAAAATTCTAGTTATGGAGGGTTGAGGAGGAAAGTGCAGATTTGGGGAAGTTTTTTGTTTATTGGGTTGAAGGACATCAAGGAAGGTGCTGGAAGGAATCTACATAGGGAGGTAACGTGTTTGACTGAGAAAGGTGTCGAGGTTCAACTGTACAAAATCGGAACTTGTCTCCTGTATTTTGGTAGTCACGTAAATGTGGGTCTTGAGTGAAAAATTGAGGAAATTAGGTTATTTTCTGGTGCATCTGAAATGTTTAAGGAAAAATGTTCCCAACCCTCGTGTATTTCTCGTGAAGATGGATGGTTATTGAGAAAAATTGAATGTGATTTTCGTTTCTTCAAGGTTGCAATTGCTGTTGGACGAGCCTTGAATATCTACCCCCTGTGCTTTTTGCTCAACCTTGGTCGAAAACACAAGATTACCACGAACTTTCAACACATGCTTTTCTTCTCGGGTGAGAAAATTTGAATTCTTTGATTACAGTACACGGAGAGACAATTTATTGATTTATTTTCAGGGCTGAGAGGAGCGATTGCTTTTGCTTTGTCAATCCGAAATACTTTGTCGACTGCGAGACAGTTGATGCTTTCAGCGACTTCTGTTATCGTCATCGCCAGCGTGTTTATTTGTGGTGGTTCTACGAGTCAAATGTTGGTGTGGTTAAATATCAAGTGAGTTCCATTTCCGCGATGTTTTTGCCTATTTGAGAAAGAATTCGTCCGTTTATTTTACTATAATGTCTGACTTGCTTAAATGATGAACTGTGATGGACATATATTGCATCAGAGTAACAATATTTTATCAGAGTGGATAAAGTGATAGCATTAGAATTCAAGCTCCGTTCATCATGTTTGTGTGTCTGGTGTTGCAGTTATCTGAACCGATGTACAATCTACCTTTGTTTTTGTGCTGAATTCCCCCTGGAACAAATACTCCTTTGTGTAACTCATTTACAGTGTCTTAAAAAATTTCCTCTCATAGATGGAAAGCTATCGAAATGTATGGTGAAGTTGAACCTCCATAAGTCATAGCCTCTCCAAGTCAAATTCTTTTGTAGTCCCTGTCTGAAATCCCTTAAAAACAATGCTTTAAAAACCTCCCTAAGTTGAAGGGTTTTTCTCTCAAACCTCTGAAAGTCAGATTGTCTAAGGTCTTTTGGCTATTATTTTCTTGCCTCAGACAGGAGAAAAGCTATAAAAATGGAATTGGGTGTGTTTTGGAAGGAAGTGTAAGACTAAATTGGGCAAATGAGCCCTTGGCTCCATGTTTGGCATCCTGTCAACTCCTTTAGGAAGCAATTGAGGGCCCAGAATATCACCATTTACAATTTTGTGCAATTCTTCTGTATTTCCCACTCAAGGATACTTGGCTCCTTGACTCAAACCTCTATAACTCCAAGCCTCCCAAAGTCAATTTTTTTTTGCTGGTCCCTTGAAATTTGACTTGGAGAGGTTCAACTGTACTAAGGTCTTTTCTGGGGATATCATTCGGTTATTGCAGAGGATCATATGCCTAATGCTCATATAAGAACTCAAATAATTTTGAACATTCTGTTTTTGCTGTTTTTGAACATACTTTTCTGGTTGCATGAAATGTTCCTCATTGTAAAAATTTTAAATGAAACTGAAAGCTTTCCTGGAAGCATTGGAAATTCCTCCTTGATATCAAAATCAAACAAAACTTGAAGAAACAGTTCTGTTCTTATACAGTACTAGACACAACTTGTGAAATCTTTCATATTATGCCTTTTTATTTGTATTTAAATATATTGATACAGTATAACATAGCATTTGATGTTCAAATTTATTCTGATGGCTTTCTTTTTGATGAAAAAACTCAGTGGTTTAAAAAATACAACAGCTTATTTTGCTTACAGGAGAAACCTGTTAAATTTTTGTACAGTATACGATACCTGCAATTTAGTACCACGCTTGCTTAGTGCCACAAAATGCACCCGGTAAAATGATGGCACTAAATGTGGGGTTGACTGTATTTTTAAAAATAAGTTCAATGAACTTCCTTCAAATATTGACAGATTACACGGAAGTGTTCAGTTCAATTGCTTTTCAATATTGGGCAAGAAATCGATGGTCGTATTTCGTAGAGCTCTAATAATTTAACGTTTGTTTGAAGCCTGAACAAACCCTTGTATGCTTTTAGGAATACATTTATCCTTTTAGGGAATTTCTTTGACGCATAATTTTTTTTTTCTCTCAGGTGCAATCAATCGGATGAGAGTGAGAGGCAGGAAATACTGAATGCAACACGTCGTGAAGTAAGTACCGTCAAGATGCTCTTCTACGTCCCCTGATACAAAGGCTTGTTTTGCTTAGGCCTAAACGGAAACTTACAATTTAATTGTTGTGAGAAGAGCTCGTTTCTTTACTGCGGACTGACGAAACGTTATGTATCTCTTTCGTTTTATGTGTCTCTCCATCTCTTTCTTTATCTCGAATCTTTCCTCGCTTTTGAGTTGTGCAGAGTTCGGAAAAGCCGTGTGAATACCCGGTTTGCAATCCTGTTTTTTTGCTCTTTTTGTCTCATTTTTGTAGCGGTCAGCATACGAAAGTTTCGGTCCACATGGGCTGGTATGTACTCCTTTGCACTCCTTATATGCTTGTTAGAGTATTGCCGCATGCCAACTAATGAAGCGATTTTGTTGTTGTGACAAACTAACCCTGTTGTTTGAACTTCTAAGACTTATTCCTTCCACTCGCACTTTTCGTTCCGAATTTCTTGTCCTACGCTTTTTGCCCCGTTTCTATTTTCCCGGATTCAGTATTCGGAAACTCGTTTGATACCTGGGGCGGTCCTGAAGTACTGTACGAAGAAAAGATAATTTACCGATTTTTATTGTCAATGACGATGTATTTCAGCGTAAACACGAGAGCTTCCGAAGAAATATTACTTTATCGGCGGAATAATATCCTCGAAGTTAATCCCATTTGATGGTCTTGAGTTTGTGTACGGACCAAAAAAGTTCGGAAATGCTTCTGAGGGTTGAATTCGGCAAAAGGTCCCTCTTTTGTTCAAGTATCAAGCCCGAATATTTCTTGATCAATGAGAAGGCGTGACGGGTATGTTGTTAGTGGTGTTCGAAATCAGTTCCTAGTCATGCTGAAGAAATTTTAAAATTTGTTTTGGGAGTATGTTCAGACGTTTTTCTTTTTCGTGAGGTTTTGTATTGTTGAAATCAATTTTGGACATGCCTGTTTTCTTCTCACTTGTTTTTTTGGACCTCCCCACGTTTGATTCGACGTTCTGAAAATAATCCTGTACAGTATCGTTCTAGTTTGGCGTTGGGGTGATTGTGGAGGATATTTGCGTTTCACGTGAAAAATGTAGGATCCAGTCAGTTGGTCTTCGTAAGTTCTTATTATCAAGATGTAGCGTAAGTTTGCTAAGAAAAACAATGAAAAGGTGGAACCCATAAGTGAAAGAAAGGATGGTGTGTCTTTTTATTTTTTGGTGATTTTTGTTGTTGTCTCGATCCCAACCGTCGTTGCTTTTATTTACGCATCCCGTTTCCTTTTTTTTCTTTTTTGTCTCCTCCCTTCTTTGGTGTCTTGTAATGGTCGAGTAGTCGACAGGACCCGCGCCGACGGCAGTGGGACAGAAGGCCTGGGCCGCAAGGTTGTGGACCAACTTTGACGTCAACTACATGAAGCCGTTTTTGACGCACTCGAGGCCAACGTTGCTGGAGACGATGCCGGTGTGCTGTGCCCCGCTGGCGAGGATACTGACCACCACTGAGCAGCTCACGCAAGTGCGTTGAGGTTCATTTTATTGCATTGGTTGAGAGCGTGTTTAGAAATTTAGATTCTTTGTGGGGGGGGGGGGGTTATTGTTGAAATCAATGTTCGGAAATCCGCCTGTGATGAGATGGACATTTTTTTTTTTGAATAGTTGGAATATTGTAAATCCTTTACCCGGAATTGGAGAAATTTTATTAATTTCAGGAAGGATTAATGCAATGAGGTGGGAGTTGGAATTTCGATAAAGCACTTGCTTCGGGAATGATCAGGTGTTGCGTCTAGAGTTTCAATGCAAAGATGTAGACTTTGATTAAATCATTTCGTAAATACAGTTGACCCCTTGGAAACTCAAACCTCCCTGATTCGAAAATTCAGATTTTCAAGACTCTGTCTGAATTTCCTTAGAAGCTATGCATTAAAAAACCGTCCAAACTTGAAGGATGTTTCCTTCAAACCTAAATTATTTGAATTTTCTGGAGGCCTGTTGGCCATTAGTGTATAGCCAACACGGAAGAGAAAAGCAAGAAACTAAAAAAAGTGATGTATTTTGGGAGGGAGCAAAAGAAAAATTAGATCCTTGCCTCCAAGTTCTCCATCCTGTCAACGCATTTAATGAGCAATTCAAGGCTTATAATATTCCGAATTTTAATTTTCTGTCCATCTTTTGAAAGAACTTATCCTTTTCCTAACTTGAAAACCTCTCTCTCAAATTTTGTTGCTGGTCCCTTGAAGATTGAAGAGATTTGGCTGTACAGTAATAGAAATCCTAACTTGAAGACTTTCCCCCTCTTTGTAACTAGAATCTTGGTGGAAATTACTGTATTCTGGTTTCTGAAGAAAGAGAAACACATTAAAGTGTGACTTTATACTGTTCAACAAGAAGTGAGTGAAATCAGGCCAATTGCCCATTTGTTCAGTATCATGTCAAGTCCCTTATTGTGCAGATTAAGGCCAAAAATATCACAAATTTAACTTCACTGTAATTCTTTATGTTGTGAAATCTCATCACAATTATGTCATTGGGACCAGTAAGATAGTTTTGTTGATAGAAAATCAATGTTGAAACTAACTCATTGTAGCTATTGAGCAGGGACCTAAAACATGACTTACTTGTAACACAATCACGTTTTATAATAGGATTTGCTGGAGCTAGATCATACTGTATTTATATCCAGCATAAATAGCTGTTTCCCTTGCTCAAAACCTCCCCTAGGCAGACATTTTTGCTCGTCCCTGGAAATTTGACTTTGGAAGGTATTGCATCAATTTATTTTTGTTCAACTACCGTATACATTATTATTTTCTATAATCCCGTGATGAAATTATTTTCCATGTTCAATCTCACTATTTTTAACTGTTCATAATTTGCAGTGTGAAAGTTTGGATTCCTCAGGATATGTGGCATCGTGATCATGACCTGTTGATATAAAAGCTTGAAGTACTGTATTACATTATTATTTTTCCTTGGAACCAATTACGGGTGAACCGAGTTCTGAATGGCTACGGAGACTATGAATACTAGGCTCTTGCTTGAGTAATTTTAATTCGTTCGAGTACTGCTGGGCATCTGCTTGCAAGAACAATGAGGAGGCCATTGTTTTTCTCACGGATCTTATCCTCCGATTTTTTTTTTTACCTTGAGTTTCGACATTCTTGGAGGGGAGGATGTGCGTAATATTTCCTCTTTTTTTGAAAGCGTTGATTTAATAATTGTCATTTTTTATTGTCTAGATACTCTAGACTGTGTCGTTTCAATATTTGGTTAATATCTTGAGGATTTATTATTTTGTAATGGCTGGATGGGAGAATTTCGCCGCATATTTGAAACGTCGCAACAGCTTAATTACTGTTTCTCGGTTGCTCGTAGGTTTTAATGAACTGGAATTCATGGGTAATTTGGATTGGAGTATAGTACAGTACTGTACTGTAAAACCTCATTAGAACTAAGCCATCGAGACTTGTAAAATAGCTTCATGGTAATAAAATAAAATTCGATGTGAAGTACAGTATAGTAACTCATTCAATATTTTGGCCATTGGGCGAGGACAAAAAAGATTGCGTTGGAAGCGATTGTTCGGTGTAAAGAAATTATACTGTAGTTCTTTGATCGCACAAAAAAATAAACCGATTGAACGATCGTCGAATCAGGAATCTGTATTTTACCAAGCATGGAGTTTTAAATGAAAGATGAATTTTTTTTCAAGTTCCTGTCTGAATTCTGTTAGAAACAATGCATTGAAGCCTCCCGTACTCTGAGGCTTTCCCTCTCAAACGTTTACGACTCAAATTTTCTGGAAGTCTTTTGGAGATCTTTTTTTTTTATAATGGAAGAGAAAAGCAAATAATTTAACAATGTGTTTTGAATTAAAATGACAGGCTAATTTGTCAAATGAACCTTTGCTCCCAAGTTCAGCATCCTATCAACTCATTTAACAAGCAACTTAAGGTCCAGAATATCATACATCACAATTAACTGTAATTCTTCTTTTATGCATGACTTGGAATTTTTCTGCTGGTCCCTTGAAATTCGGCTAGAAAAGGTTCGACTTCACTGTGCTGTACATAGGTGTCGCCTCATATTCTTCTTTTCTGGGGCTATGCGGAAACGGATGGATCAAATTAGTGTTATAGTGTAGGAACTGTGAAAGACCCCTTTGGTGAACTGTTCACTCATCAGCCAGTATTGAAATTCACAAGTTTTTTCTCATGAGTGGAAGAATTGAAAAAACTCACTCCTGAGTTAACGCATGTGCTGTAGTTACAAAGTGAATGGGTAAGTTATGCGATGAGCGTTGAAAATTTATCGAGCATTCATTTCATAGTTCCTTCAGTCTTGAATACCAAAACTTGAACTCAATTTATGCGTGTTTCAGGCCTACGAGCACGGAAAAGTTGGAGAGAATGCTGACACGGAATTGTGTCTAGACGCTGAATTGACGGGAAATCCGTCCGGGATTAGCTCCATTTCAAGGGTGAGTGCCGTACTTCGAGCTTTTCCTTTCGTTTAAGTCGAGTTACGAGTCGTAGTTCATACAGTACTGTACTGTAGTTGCAGAATCCCCGGCGCTTTGTTGGTAGTTCAACTCTGAGTTGTACAGTATTCAATTGAACGTGTTGCGTCGTTATTTATGGCCTGAAGTTAATCCGTAGAGTGAAATTTGTGTGGAGTTATTGAAATACAGTGTTGTGTAGTTGGCTTTCGTATCAATACAGTGGTGGTGAAGCCTGTGTAACCAGGGAATGATCTCTGTCTAAATTGTTGGAACGTGTGACAGAAGACAATGTTTTCACTTCACCGTACTGTCCTAAATTGAGTTTTTAGAATGATCGACCAGGTGTCGCTAGGATCGTGGAAATGACGAGGAATTTGGGTGAAACAATCATCACCAAGGCTTTTCGACGTTTTTTAACAGATATCACCGCATTATTGACGTGATCATGTTGATGCACGAGGATTTGAACTTGCGTTGAAGACGTGACAATTCATAGTTTGTAAAGCTTTTTTTTTTTAGCTGCGCGTGATTTCAAGACAAACTTGTAATTATTGAATCGTCTGAATTCTGTAACTTGATTACATCTTGCTCATTTTCTTCGTGATGCAATTGAACCTTGATTGCCGAACTTTTTTCAAGTCCCTTTTTGAATTCTCTGAGAAGTAATGCGATGAAAACCTCCTTGACTCGAAGGTTTTACTTCGCAAACCTTGAGTCGAATTTTATGGAGACATTTTGGCTATTATTCAATTGACACAGGAAAGAAGCAATAAAATTGTAACGATGTGTTTTTCAATGAAATGAAAGACTAATTGTTCAAAAGGACCCAGTTCAAGTGCATCATCCTGTCAACTCATTTAAGAAACAATTTAAGGCCAATAATTTCACCGATGAAAATTTCCTGTAATGCTTATCTCTCTCCCACGACAAATATTCGTGTTTCCTTAATGAAAACTTTTTCCTTGTCACTTGAAGTTCGACTGTAAATTAAAACCGTATCTTTCTTCTGAATTGTCTTGCGTCCTTTCGAAAATGTGCCGATGATTCAGGCGACGCCTGTGTAGTGGGCAAGAAAATATCTGATGTTAGGTTGAAATTAATAGGAATAGAGTTGGATGTTGCGAGAAACGAAAATGTATGGCGAGCGTTTAGAAAATATTTCCGTACAGTATATCATGAATATTTGGATTTTGTCAGTGATTCAAAGAGAAGTTCTGGCTGTTGATTAGGAGCTGTCGGGTTTCACTCGCAATGGCAGAAGTCTCCCCGACGAACAGCATTCAAAGCCGAAACTCTGAGGCCACAGACCACCGGAACCGCATGAACTTCGTTCTTTTTTTGCTTCTTGCGTGATTATTTTCGTTTGCGTGTACGATTCCCCAAACGGCAAGGGTTTATCAGATGTAAAACCTTTTTTTCCACGCAGTGGCTTCATACTAGGAGTAGTTTAATTCTCTAACATATTGATGCTCACCTGGTTAAATCACGGGAAGTTCGAAGGCAGTACGAAGCTTTTATCAGTTGAATGTTCGGTATTTTACGCTCTCTCTCTCTGTCCTGTTTCGATTGTGTCGCTTGGCAAATGGTTGATGGGTATTTTTGCGTGCATAATTCCGGAAGCTCAGTTGAAGTTTCAGCATTATTATCTGCTGTATCCCTGTGTTTGATCAAAAGTTTTTTTCAAATTGGAGATTGAGCGGAATGTGAATATCGGGTGCTTGATCCTTTCGAAGCATGTAAGTTTTCGTCGGAAGGCGGAAAATGAGTTTCGAACGTGTTGCTTGTGATGCCTGCCTTGGTCGTGTGCAAATTTTTTTTAAACGTTGGTGTGTTTCTCGACGACGCAGAAAAGGGGCATTGCTTGAGATACCCGCCCTTTTGGATTTTTGCGAAAGAAGAATGTCAGCGATTGATGAACTTGGTGTGTGTTGTGTGGTGCAGGGAAGCTCGCTGATTGAAGATGCAAACGAGGAATCGGACAATGGCCGGAAGTATGATTCGAGAGTGCACCTCTCCGGGTTGCGGGGCTCGTTTATTTGACATGACTCGGAAATCTGTGAGGATCCTTGGGTGACGGTGCCATAATGTGAATCTTTCCTTCTTCGGGGGGAGGGGAGAAGACGTGACGTGGTTTATTTTTCTCTCGTTTGAAAACGTTTGTGATTCCTGTGAAGGTGCGGAAGGGGTGTTCCTGTTTTTTTTTTCTTGTTGATGATTGATGATCATGAAGAAATAATTTTTGTTTGGCGGGGGATTCGTGAATCGGTCTGTAGTTAAGTCATATTTAGTGATTTAATATGTCCCTTACCCCGAGTATAATGAAGACGGTTGAAATCTCGAGTACAGTTGAACCTCGGATCACATCACTCAAACCACCCTATGCCGAATGTTTTCGAAATCCGTTTCCGAATTCCTTTGGAAAGAATGCATTACCTCCTTAAATCGAAGGCTTTCCCCTCGAATCTCTGTAACTCCTTGTTTCTGGATGCATTTTGGCTATTATTATATTGACTTCACGAGGGGATAGAGAAAATCATGAAAAATACAAACTTGATGTGTTCTGGAAGGAAGTGAAAGATTAATTTGGGTAAATGAACCCATGCCTCTGAGCTCATCATCTTGTCAACTCATGTAAGAAGCAATTTGAGGTCCGGAATAAACCCCGATTAAAATTTTCTGCGATTATTCCTTTCTCCCCCCCCCCCCCCCC